>JAABKK020058748.1:7408-24190 GCA_011634745.2 Catotricha subobsoleta
GGGAATAAATAACTGGCAACTAACAACCCATAAAGTATTTAATTCTAACTGAATGGCTTATAGATTAACCCTGAAATGTCTATTTTGTTTAAACAACTTAGCGAGCACAAAAATACAACAACAAAAAACAGCTCTTCATATTCCAGCCACATGAACGTGATAGGACTATAAGTGTTATTTTTCTTTTAGTTTTATTTTTATTTATGAATTGCGTTCTAATATTTGTCTTTTCTTTTTAAAATGTTCAAAATTAGACTTGAAATTTATTTTCCTAATCAATTCGCATTTTTTTTTTTTTTTAATAAACTAATCGAGCCAAAGCCTATTTTTTGCACTAAGGATAAAGAAGACATTTGATTCTATTTTCGGATAAAAAATATCACATAATTTATCATGATATTTGAAATTAATTAAATGAATTATATGCATTTGATAGAAAAATATTTCAAATGTCGATGAATGAATGAATAATCAGTGAGAAATATTCAAATCGGATACATAATATTTTGTCTTCTGTATTTTTTTTTTTTTTATTATATTTTTTTTTTAAATAAAAATGTTATTCGAGTTGCATGTCAGAATTTCAGAAGTGCTTACCGTATACCTATTAGTAATGTTTAACTGAACTGACCGTATAAATAATTGAATAAATTACTGGAACACTCTCTATCTTGGCATTACCACACATCATACAGAAACAAACGATACATTGTATTGTCTATTACAGAATAGAAACTTTTATTGACTTTGCTGGTTATTTTTTTTAAAGATAAATTTCATCGTATTTCATAATAACAAACAACAAATGGTTATGTTATGTAAATATTAGAGTGGCCCTTATTTTTGAAATTTCGAAATTTTGTCTGACGATCCTTCTAATTCTATTCCTTTTTGGATGCAAAAAAGAAATCTGCAAAATATGAAGTCGATCGGACGATGGGAAACCGTGTCACTGGGGGTATGAAGTTTTGTATAAAAATCTAATGAAAAATGTATGAAAAAGTGCAAATCTGTACTAACTTTTTGAAAAACACTTTAAATTCCTTTTATAATTACGCTATTTAGATGTATCAAGATGTATATTCCTAGTAGATGAAATACCTTCAAAATGCCATAAAATTACTAATTTCTGCAATTTGGAAGGTACTTCAGCAAACCAGACTTAAGCACTTTTTTTTTTGGACTCCAAAGGAACAAAATTAGGGGGAACGTCAGTCAAAATTCCGAAATTTAAAAAATAATGGTTCACTCTAGTAAATATATGTATAAATATCAGAAAGACAAATGAACATTAAACTTTATAAGTAAATGTAATGATCATGATCAGCAATTCTCTACATATACTATACAATTACACAATAGAATTTTGCCACACATCGCATCTTCAATTCATCAAAATATTAAGTCAATATATTGAAATTGGCGAATCGATTACAAAACGTTTTTCTGATAGAAAAAATAAATAAATAAATAAATAACTAAAATGAAATAAAAATTGTTTAAATGTTAATATCAATAATTATAATAATTTATAATAAATGAAAAATAGAAAGGACAGAGAATTTGTTCAGTACAAAATTTTGTTCATCAAATCATTGCGAACGGTTCAGTTAACGTTCGTCGATGCAATGTAAAACAAGTAATGTTTTCGTTACACAAACTGTGCGGTAGCGGTTTTATTGGTATATTAAATATCGTATTATATTCTTTGCATAAAAACCAGTTTGGTTAAATGCGGATATTAAACAAAACAAAAAAAAAAATAAAACAATATTTAATAATTTGTGAAAGAAAAAAAAAACGAAATAATAATATTTCTGTTTATTGTTATTACCGTTTATTACACGGTATGATCATGATTTTACGACCATCACACGGATGGCTCATAGCAAAGACGATATTCAATATATAGTTATGTATTTCATATGTGGTGCCGGTTGTTTACGCACAATAACGTGGCCCGCTACACATTTATGCAAATTGTTAATAAGCACAATTACCTTAAAACTATTTCTTGTGTGTTGTACGAAAAATTATTTATACTTATGTGTGTTTTAATGAAAACAAATTCATAGTTTTTAAATGTTATTTCGTTTGATGTGTGAAAGTTTTTTTTGTTCTTTTTTTCTTTTTTGTCGGTCGGTCGGTAGTCGGTATTTAATTATTACTATTATAATTTGTATATTTTCGTAATTATAATTATAATAATTATAATAATCATTTACAAACAACCCAAAATTATGAATTTTCTTCATTTAAAAATAAAAAAAAAAAATAAAAACAGATAAAAATAATTATGGTTAATTAAAATTTTAAAGAGATTTAATGTTAAGCCAGTGGTCAATTTTCCACCTTTTCATTATTAGCGCTGTTTTTAGGTGATAATTGGTTAGTTTACTTTATAGCAAAATTATTTTTTGGTTTTACTAAATTATAGACGAGTTTAAATTAGGTCATTTGAAACCATAGATAACTCTCGCATATAGGTTAGGGTGGTGCAAAAAAATTGAAAAGTTGAAAAGTTGAATACCTCAGCTAATTTGGAAGGGCACGAATTTAAATGTTCGGTAAATAATCCCAGTGTTCGGTAAACTGTCTAAATGTTCAGTAATTCAATAACCCGAATTACTCCGGATTGGGACAAAGGGCTTCTATAATGGTAAACCGTTTCAGAAACCAATTCGAAACTACAATTTCAAAGTGAAAAATCGAAAAATATAATGATTTGACAATAACTATGTAGTAGTGAAATAAACTCAGCTTCTGAAAGTCTTTAAAATTACCTGGTGTATTTAACTTTTTTCTTTTTTTTTTGGACCACCCTAATATAGGTTGATTACATACATATTTATTGTAGGTATATATAAATTACATAGAGATGAAAGAAATTTTTAAAATATTTATTTATATCATCTAGAAATAGTATTGGTTTATTTTCATGATTTTATTACCTTTCGCCTTCTGATTTTCGCATTTTTTGTATAAAAGATAAAAACCTGTTTTTCCTTTGCATTGATTTAAAATTAATTGTTTGATAACGATTGTCTTAATATTCATTATTAGCATTCATTAAAATTCAATAAACTTGTTTTAGTATTTAAAGTTAAAACCAAATATAAAATTTGATACTCGCATCTCTCGCTTATCTCTTTATGGAATATGATTTATTTGGTATTATATGTTTGATTTTTGAGTTATTCACACGGAAAAAAAATGATTCAACCTTTAATGTTTTTATTCATTTTAAAATTTAAAATTAGATTTAAAGACAAAATGATATAAAGCCGGCATTTTCAAATCTAACCAGCGATGAAAAACTTTAAACTTTAAAGTAAAGTTTTGTTTTTTATTATTACCTATTATTACAATCACCATCGGACACGACATAATCATAGTCAAACGATTTTCACTGTGATTTCGATACTGCATTTGGTGCAAATAAAATGAATAATGTAATGGTTTTGACTATAGTTACAATCGTTTACATCGTATATGATCCCTGGCCATTGTTTTGCCTCTTTACATAAAAAAAAATCCACTAGGGATGGTCTTTATAGAGTAGCAATACTTTTCGTATAAAGCCTGATAACCTGTTCACATGACATGAAACATAATAACATAACGTGAAATTTTCACGCAATTACCCATGGATAGCCAAACTGAATTTTGCAAGAAATATAAAAGTTTTTGGAAGCCATATAACAATTATTCTAAAGTAGCAAAAGAGATTTTAAACCTCGTTTTAAACAAATTTTAAAATAAACTCGTTATCAGTTCATTCCTTAGGCATTTTTATATGTTTTATTTCCAGCGAACAGAAACCCGAGCTTAAGCGGTGCCAGTATTCATGTGAAAATCTACATTACACTAAAAAAAAAAAAAGAAAAGAAAAAGAAGTAATAAAAATATTACTGTTTTTTTTTTCATTTATTTATTTGTAAACTTGTCTGCATATATGTTTTACCATATGTTTTACCGATTTTCAATTCACATTTGATACTTTCATTTCGACAGCAAACCAATTTTATTGTGATTTTGTGAAATTTTAAATACTTATGAACCAATATTTCACAAATAAAAATAAATAACAATAGACACATTTTAATAATACATAGTTTTTTTTTTTTTTTTTGGTGAATTTTCTAAATTCCACAGGAAATAAATATAAAATTATATAATATTTTCAGAATGACCGTAAAACTATGCAAAATATAAAGCATGTGTGAATAAACCGAAAAAAAGTGAATTTAAAAAAATAAAAATTAAAAAAATAAATAATAATAATAATAATTTCTTTTTTTTTTTTGCTTTTAATTTTTGAATTATTGTTTCTTTTAAATTGTTCGACTTATAAAAATTAACAAAAAAAAGTTTATTAAATTTTTTTTTATGATATTAATTAATTTATTATTTAAATAAATCAAAACCAAAAGAAAGCCGTAAATAGAATAATATAAAAAAAATAAAACAAAACAAAATTATTTAAATGCAAACATGACAAATGTTATAATATCGAGAATGTGTCGTGGCAAAATGCGTACAAATACTTGTCGAATTATATTGTTAACATCAATTGTATGGTTACTAATTGATGTTGTCCTGTTAATGCATTATGCAGATTTTTTTGGTGGTGGTGGCGATTTTGGAAAAAAACCAGGCGAATATGATGTGGAGGTAGGTCACAAATCACAATTTCAAACATTAATTTTATTTATTGGTAGAATAATTATTTGTAGATATTTAGCTTATATATATTTATATAGTTATAGTAAATATACTAAATAAGTAAATATTTATTCTCATTCATTTATTTTCTTAAGTTTGTTCGATGGTTGGTTTTTTTGGTTTTTGTATTTGATTTCTGCGTGTTTTAAGTTGAAGGCCAAGAAAAAGTCATCGACAAAATAAAAACGTGATTTATAATGTTTACCTTGATGGAGGTTGTTTCCCATTTTAAAAAGATCTTCTTTTTTTTATCTTCTTATTAGCATTGTAGATTTATACTTAATAAGAGACATTTATTTTATATGGTATTATTTTATTATTTATTAAAAATTTAAAATCAATGATTGAAATGAAACATAGTATGGATTATTTATCTTTTGCTGTCTCTTTTTTCTTTTTACAAATTAGATTGATTTAAGACCAAAAACTAAAAAATGAAAAGGGAAAGATAGTATTTTTGTATTTTTCAATTTGAACGGATTCTTAGTTAACCAAATCACCTTATATTTACAATAGTGGATGGGGCGAAGGGGGGCGACACCAAATTCATATTGCTTGAAGCACAATTTTAACACAGGTTTTGAATAGTGGCCGTAACAAATAGTTATAAGTAGGAAAACATTATCTTAAATAAAAACTCAGAGGTTAAAAACTATATCTCCTAAAAAAAAAAGATTGATTTTCTTGTTTTGATGTTAACATCAATAAAAGCACAAAACATCAGAAAACATCACAACATTAAAATGGTTTTTTTTTTTTTTTTAGAGTTACTAACTGTTTCTAGCCTCTCAGTGTTTCTTCTTTTGTTTTTTTTTTGAGATACTGTTTTCTTATTTATAGCGGCCGTATTATAATTAAATATATCGTTCGGGCAACATGACGCATGTCTCCCTATATCAAGGTCATTACAAATAATTTCTTTCTTTTATTAGTGAATAGATTTTTAGTTAGTCATCATGACATACGAAGTAAGTCGTTAACAGTTATATTTTTATTTCATTTTTTTGAACTTTTCACATGCTCATATTTCTGAAATATTGATGACATGTTATCATAAATACCAAATTTCGTAATAATGCGAAATGAAATCACAGACTACTTTAAATATAGAATCTTTCGCGATTAACCAAAATCAGAGAGTTTTCATATATATCAAAACTGACCTACTTCAATAACGTGTAAAATTCCAATAATGATATATTTTATGATGATGAGTAACATATTCTTTTAGAGAGACAAAATTTATGTCACAATTTTAATTCAAAATATTTTTTTTTCCAAATATTATCTGATTAAAAATGTGTTCGTTTCATATAATTTTAAAATCTAGCCTTGACAATAATCCACAACATTAATTTAAATTTAAAATATATTCATAACAAAAGGATTATTTAAATATTGAATTTTTTGTTTGTTTGTTTTTTTTTTTTTTGTTTATGCACCGGTAATCCGATGAATTTTATTTACCAACAAATATGATACGGATGAAATTATGTTTATGTACTTTATACTTATGGACGTCTATGGACGTTATATGAAGTATGATGAAATGGCCATTTTAACAGGAATAATAGAATTTTATGGGCTTTCTAATTAAATTAAATCAAATCTATTGAACTTAAACAACATCAATTAAAAATGATCTCTTTTTTTTAACATTTTATTTTCCACTATAATTTTAATAAAATAAGTAGGTACTTATGCAAATGAATCTAGATTATAATCGGATATGGTTTTTTTTTTTTTTTTCATTAATTTGTATAAAATAAAAAGTATTTGCTTTTTGCATTATGCTTATATTGTTTTCAATTGAATTGTATTTGCTTATATGTATTTGTATACTCTTATTTACTTACTTTAAAAACATTGTGTGTAGTAAATATGGATGGTTTGAATGAGATGAGGACTAAAGGAATTGCTAAAAGCCCTTAAGGCTTCCACTTAAAGTCATTATAAAAACTTTTACTTAATTTACCTTCACAGTATTTATTTTAGTAAGTTGTGGGTAACTCAATATGAGGTCTTTTAGAATAAGAGATTATCGCCTAAGAAATTCTAAAACGTTTTTCAATATTAAAGATAATGAGAACGGTGCGCACAGAAAAATCATCCAATACCGACTCTCACATATTTTTGGAGTTGCAACTTTTCCCCATACAATGATACCTCCTCCGACACCCCCATAAAAAATTTTAGTATAAAAATAACAAAAACAAATAATTTTAGACAAAAACTTTTTAAGGGGGTGTCGGAGGGGGTAACAATGTATGAGGAAAAGTTGCGCCTCCAAAAACAAGTAGGAGTTGGTGTTGGAATTTGTTTTTTGTGCGACGCACCGTTCTTATTTGCGGCCACTTAATATGTTAATCCTATACGAGGATAACCCTCTAGTGTGTCCGTAGCAGGTTAGTTTAGAACACCAACAGACACACTACATTTTCATTATCATCATAATCCTAATAGAAATGTTGATCGTAGTAACTTTTGACAGATATGCCATAGCAGCCATACGATTTTTGTCAAAAATTACTACTATCAACATTTCTATCAGGATTATGATGATAATGAAAACGTAGTGATAGTTAATTATAAATTCTACGGATGATTGATTCAATTCTTTCGGTTTACTTTAATGGTGGAAACACTAATTTTCATAATACTTACTGGTACTGTGATATACTTAATATTTCAACTTGTTAAAACAACTTCAGCGAATTACTATTCGCTAAAATTTAAAAATAAATTAAAAAAAGTGAAAAACAAATAAACGTAGATATAAATAAAGTAAACCGTATAACGGGTATACCCAAGTGGTGAAACAAGGTGTCAACGCCCGTGAATTTCACTTAGATGGATCTAAAGTTAAATGAGCCTATTTTGATAATTTAAAAACAGTCAGCTTACTTCGATAATCAGTACTGTGTATGTGTAACCCACCATACCCAATATCCATCTTCGAACTTGACCTTACTGTTGACATACATAACGGATATCCGAAAAGAGAAGTCTAAAGTTATCGTACTGACGGATATAAACAAAGGGCATTCCCATAAATTGGTTTCACCACTTAATAAGTAGTTAGTTACGTCTAACCCGAAAAAAATGCATTCATAAACAATTAAATCGGTCAAATTACGTATTAAATGAAACATCGTAATAAAAAAAATATATAGAAATACTTAACATGTCACGTTAGATATTATGAGAATCGAAAATTAGGCTGTATAATATTTTCTTTATTTATATTTTATCTATTGTTACACATTGTTCAATTGATAATCCAAAATTAGTTTATATGACTTTCGACGAATTAAAAGTTATCTTTTTGGGCATAATTAAATAAAAAAAAGTTATCGCTCTCATTGAATGTGATTACTTTAAGTAATCCAAAAAAGAAAAATGTAAACATATTAAATGACTTCAATTTAAATGTATATGAATTTTAATTTGTTGAAACTAATTTCAGATTATTAACGTCTATTTCTATTACCCTATTAGCATAAATTTAAAATAATGAAGGTTTTAGTAATCGAAGTATTGATATTAATTTATGATTACTTATACAATTATATTTTACTAAATAAATGTTTAAGTATGATCGTGTAATTTTACAATTTATAAATATGCTCTGCGATCATTCAATTATGTTTATTATTTAAACAAAGTTTACCCAAACATAATTTCTTGTTAAATTTAAACGATGCTGACATTGAATAAAAAAATCAGGCGCAATATTCTCCAATAAAATGTCATCCGGCAAATAATTTTCTATATGGGTGGACCGCACCGTTCTCTTTTATATGCGCCCCACGCAATGTCTTAATTCTATAGGAGGATTATCTTAGCGTGTGGTTGTTACTATAAGATCATTTCGCTTAAAAATCTTTGTTCATTTATTTCTTCATTCAACTGAAATATGTAAAATACAAATGAAATTTTTTCTATATTTGAATGGAATTTTAATTTGAAAATATTTTTATTTAAATATTAAAGTATTTTCTACTAGATATATGTACTTGTACACTTGCCAAAAGAATAGATGTTTTTTTTAAATGCTTATATATTATAGAATCTATCGCTTAATGATGATAATGCCCATATTACACGTTATAATGGAAACAAGATAAGGCTAAATGTTCTAAACAGCATCCCCATCAAAACTTTTCTTAAACTATTTGTTTTATGAAAGTAAATTAATATTGCTGTAGTACAGATGGTATTATTTAGTTATTGATTTCCTTTCCACTTATTAAATGCCCTAAATTATTTGTAAAACATCATTAAAGATATAAAAAGTTTTTATGTATTACGTCGATATACGGAAAAAGAAAAGCAGAGGAAAGTCATTGTTAAGCAATAGGGTGGAGCAAAATGCAATGTTTTTTAATACCACTCAGAAGCTCCTAATTTCTAATTTCGTCTTTTTATGTCGCAAAAGCAAAATGTAGATTTTTTCGCATAGATTTCAGCAATTTTATCTTGGAAAAACCACCAAAACCAAATATCTAATGTTTTCCTTGTTCCGTAGCTACCTAAAGATTCCAAGAGATTATACATACAATAAAAATTTGGTGGTGGTTGTACGTCGTTCAAAAGTTATGATTTTTTAAAGGTGACCTTTTTCTTGAGAAAACATTTTGTTGTTGAAAAAAAAGTCAATTTTAAAGAATCATAAGTTCTGAAGCCAGTGAACCGACTTTTTTATTGTGCTCTCTTGGAGTGCTTAAGTAGCTACTGGACAAAGAAAACTTTAGATATTTGATTTTGGTTGCTTTTACAAGATGAAAATGCTAAAATCTATGCGAAAAACCGCATTTTGCTTTAGCGACATAAGAAGGCGAAATTAGAAAATGTTGCTCCTTATACTACACAATTATTATTGAGTACACCCCATCGGTTCTCTAGAGTGCTATTACATTTCACTTAACAAGAAATTGCATTTCGCTCCACTCTACTAATCAATAAGCTGTCGAAAAAATAAGATCTCAATAAAAAAAAATTAAATAAAAATATTATTGGCAATTATACTATTATTTTTATCGTCATTATTATTTATTTATCGAAATAAAAATAATCAATCATAAAAATAATGTTTTTCTGATTTGTATGTAATGAAAATGAATATCACCGAATAGAAATAAAATGTCTGTTTTTATTCTTTTTAAAGAAATGTCAATAAATTGGAAAGAGGAAAAATTCTCATGAAAATTCTATAGAATTCGAGAAAAACCGTTTATTTATTTTTTTTTGTTCTTGTGTTAACAGAATTTATTGAAGAATCAAATTAGAGATGAGTAGGCAAATATCTGGAATATTTCTTTTGGCATTTGAAGAAAAATTAAATTAAACGTAATACGGTTTAAAAATATTGACTGAGTAATCTTTACGTGATAGAATTTATGATTCATTTTTTAAATAGCGCTTTATTAAAAGCCAATTTTTTTTTAATTTTTTTTTTTTTGGATAATTTTAGACACCGATAATTTTATTAAAATTAGAAATTATAATTAATGAATTGCTATTTTACAGATATCAAAAGTACACGCATCAAAACTAGTCGATGATGATGACGATCCAATTGTGGATAATAATGAAATAGATACAAATAATAATTTAGACGGTGAATGGGCTTTAACCGTTCCAAAAACATATCGCAGTATCGATCTCAAGAAATGGAGATCAGCACCAATTATACAAAATGTTTATGGTCGACCTGGTGAAATGGGTACGTGAAATATTAATAATATATATGTACAATGTACATGAATCGAAATTTAGTGTTGAAACTAAAGTATAAACAATAATAATTTTTTTTTCTTCTTTTAGGTAAACCAGTTATCATACCAAAAGAACAACAAGCTTTGATGAAAGAAAAATTCAAAGAAAATCAATTTAATTTATTAGCTAGTGAAATGATATCATTAAATCGTTCATTGACTGATGTACGAAATCCAGATTGTAAAAATAAACATTATGCAAATAAATTGCCAACCACATCCATAGTTATAGTATTTCATAATGAGGCTTGGTCAACGTTACTAAGAACCGTATGGAGTGTGATAAATCGTTCGCCACGACCATTACTCAAAGAAATTATATTGGTGGATGATGCTAGTGAACGTGATTATTTAGGAAAAAAATTGGAAAATTATGTTAAATTATTGCCAGTAAATACATTCGTATTGAGAACTGTTAAGCGGTCCGGTTTAATTAGAGCCAGATTGTTGGGAGCAAAACATGTTACTGTGAGTTTATTTAATAACTTTTTTTTAAAATTATTATTGAAGCGCTTGTAATTCTTCTAACAACACTGTTTTAATCACAATAAATGTTTAATATTTATAAAAAAAAGGGACAAGTTATAACATTTTTGGACGCACATTGCGAATGTACAGAAGGATGGCTTGAACCATTACTAACACGTATCGCTTATGATAGAACAACAGTTGTGTGTCCCATTATTGATGTCATATCAGATGATACATTTGAATATGTAACAGCATCCGATCAAACGTGGGGTGGATTTAATTGGAAATTAAATTTTAGATGGTTTGTATTTGTTAGAATTTTATCTTCAACGAGAGACATATATTTGAATTACATAATCACCAAAATCTAATTTATGAAAATGTTTTCGGTATTTGTTAAAAATAACAAAAAAAAAATAAAATGTATAGGTATCGAGTTCCTAGTCGAGAGCTTGAAAGAAGACATAACGATAAAACAGCTCCATTGAGATCACCAACAATGGCTGGTGGTTTATTTTCAATTGATAAAGAGTTCTTCTATGAAATTGGTTCCTATGATGAAGGCATGGATATTTGGGGTGGAGAAAATCTAGAAATGTCATTTAGGGTAAGTTATTTGAATGAAAGCGCAATTTTCCTTTATGATAATTTTTGTGTTGTTCAACAAATTATAAAAAAAAATATTCAGAAACTTATTTCGTAAAACTATCAACCTTTAAAAACTTTGAATGTGATTAAATGAAGATTTATCATCACTTTCGACATCTTTTCGATCGAACAACAATTCTAGTGAATAATTTATTACGATGATAATTAAGAATCGGAGATTATAGAACAATTCAACAAATTTAGTTTCTAGAATATACAAAACATTTTTTTTTTATATAAGTTTTATTATTTTTCAATCCTTTGTTAAACGAAGACAAATAATAATAAATCGCATCCATGATTTAATGAAGAATCATTAGAAATTCTGCTATGTAGTTCTACAAACCAATATAACTATAATCTGTTGTTTGTAATTTGTAAGCTTCAATGAAACATTGAAGAAATAAGAAAAAAAACAACAACATATAATTAAAACAAAACAAAAAAAAAAATACATAAATCCAATCCAATTGAGTTTAGATCTGGCAATGCGGTGGTATCTTAGAAATAATTCCATGCTCACATGTTGGACATGTATTCCGTGACAAATCACCGTACACATTTCCTGGAGGTGTTGCGAAAATCGTTTTGCATAATGCTGCACGTGTTGCAGAAGTTTGGCTGGATGAATGGAAAGAATTTTACTATGCAATGAGTCCAGGTTTGCTTATCAAATTATCAATTCATTTTATAAATTTCGATATTCTAAAAACAAAAAAAACAAAAAAAAAACTGTTCCGTTTTCCCGAAACAAGAACAAAACGCATTAACATTCTAATCACATTGTCGGATTATAAAATAATAACTTAGTTGGAAGTAATATCTAAATGTATAACCAAAATGATTGCTTTTAAACTGTCATAATCTTTTAGATTCTTCAGCATATTTTAAAATATCAAAAATGTGTTTATGACATTTACTTTTTTTGATATATAATTAATTCATTTAGTTAACATTTTTAGATAAACTATTAACAAAATCCAAAAAAAATAATTAATATTTATTGCTCTCTAACCCATTCAGGCATCTCATCTGCATCGAGCTTATTTAACAAATATTTTGAATGTTTTTTCTTATTTTTTTTTTTTATTTAAAAAGTTTTCAGTTTTTATTTGGTAGATAGGTGTCTTCTATTTAGCGAAAAAGGAATGATTTCCTTTTGTTTGACATCGCTGGGACTTAATTACTTATTACATTAAATTAGTCATTGTTGTTTATCTTTTTTTTGTTTTCTTCTGTAATTTATCTAAACTATAAAATAGAAGAAAAGAAAATTATTATTAAAGATAAATCTTCACATTTGGTTAAGGCGGTCGACAGTTGCTTGGTTCTAAAATAATAAATACAAATACAATTCATATACATGAGAATTAAAGCTTAATCTACTTCGCTAATAATTAATGTACGAAGTTGCTCATGTGAAAATTTACTTTACACCCTACTGAAAATACGGTATACTTTCTAGTTCACACAAAATCATACTTTCCAAAGTATAATTTTATTCCAATTACATAAGTGTCTGTGATTTTGACCGGAACTGTCTGGTTAAAAAAGTATTCGAACTATTGCTTTGAAAGTTCTAGCCGCTAGACTCTTCAAAATTAAATCGAATTATTCCTTAACCAAACAGTTTCCGGCTGCAAAAGTTCCGATCAAAATGATATATGTGTCAATTCTGGAATCAGTCGTAAATTCCCGCATACGAAACTGTTCGTATTCATTCGTGCGTACGATTCAGTACAATCAGATTATTATTGTTTAATTCGTGTCTTCCTCGTACACTAGCATAGACAAAATCGAATGAATATTGTTCGTATCTCATTAAAATTTTCCGCTCGTTGTAATTCGCACAATATATTCATTCGATTTAGTAGTATTCTAGAATACGTGGAAGAAACGAATGAAATAATATTAATCTGATTGTACTGAATCGTTCATACGAGAGAGTACGAACAGTTTCGCATGCGGATATTTACGAGTGATTCAGGAATTGAACCCCAGACACCAAAATACACGTTATGTGATATATTTTGTATATTTCACAAAATATACTGAAAGGTATAGTTTGTAAGATATATCCAAATATACCATAGGACTTTTTTTTCTCATATGAATATACATTACAAATTATACGCTTTGTTCATATGTTTACTTTAGAAAGTATACTTTTTGTATAATTTGGTAAATATATCGTTTCACTAGGGTATAACTTTTTAGTACATAATTATTGTAGAATTTAATATTTGTTGATCTAACCCAAAAATTTTGCTCTTACTAATAATTTATCATAATATTAATTTTAAAACAATCAAAACATTTCTCTCTATCACTCAAAATGTATATCATCTTTAATACAAAAAAAAAACAAAAAATCTATTAAACAAACATAAATCGAAACACCAAAATCAAAAATTTACATATATAAAAGGTGTGGATGTGCGGTGGTAATTTAGAAATATTACCATGCTCACGCGTCGGCCATGTATTTCGTAAAGCAACGCCATATTCATTTCCTGGTGGCACATCGCAAATCGTTAATCATAATAATGCTCGTTTGGTTGATGTTTGGCTAGACGAATGGAGTGAATTTTACTACAGTTTTAATCCAGGTTTTTAACAAATAATATAATTAATTTTTTTTTATTAATACAAATTATTGTGTGTGTGCGTATGCATTTTTATGGCTAATCACATTTTTCTACTAACTTTTAACTAAATTTATAAACAAAAAAAAAAAAAAAAAAGACTTTCTACTTCCGCTTATTTTGTTACATATACGCATTTTTAGAAATTGTTTAAACAGCTGTTTATTTGCTTTATAAGTCGTTACAGTTTTATAAAAAAAAAGAAAAGAAAAACTGTTTTTACATTAGATTCAAATCTGACTCGTTTTGATAATTATTGAAGATGAACACAACTAATTAAACTATATTAAAATCTGTCTTAAACATTTAAATTTTCTAAATGGAAATTTACCGGTTTTTTTTTTTTATTTATTGCAAGCAATTTTATTGCTACGATTCATTTCAATTTGTTCAATACGAATGCTTTAATATCAGATATAAGAAATATGAAACATTTTAAAACTGCCAATAATTTAATAAAAAAAAAAAAAAAAAACTTCGTACATTGATTCTTTACCATTGTACAACTCAGCTCACTTCATAAAGCACTACTTTGTTCAAAAACAAAAACAAAAAAAATCATAAATTTAATTATAATTGTAGTTCAATTGGATTAGTCACGCTTAGTATCTTATATGGTAGAAAATATTAATTTAGAAATATGTAAATATGCTCAAATTTAACGCTTTTGAAATAATTGATTATTGAAATGTAGATTATTTGTAGTTTGAACTTTAAAATATTTTCACGTTTGATGTAAGAAATTCTTAGGACGTTTGCAAAACTTTTATGTCACTCGGCGCAATCACAAACGTGATAATGTGGTAACACTTCGTTTCTCACTATATTTGGTTACTGTTTTAAGTGCAACGATGTGATAAAAAAAAGGTGACATTTTGATCGCATTTCGAAAAATTAATGGATGATGAAATGACTGCCAACTACGAGTTAGGTAGAGGTTTCGGAAATGTCCTTAGTGGTTTCTATAATAACTTTTCTTTGAAACTGAAATTAAAATGAATTATTTTGAATCGACATTTTGTAATAAAAATTAAATCTGAAATTTTAATTCTAAATTAAATTTATTAATGAAAATTAATCACTCTGAGGTTTAATTTAATCATTTTAATTTCATTTTCAACAAATTTTAATTGTTTAAAACTGTGGTGGATATATTATTTTGATCATGCTTTATAATAATCACAAACTTTGCGATAAAAAAAAAATAATACTCTTCTTTCACCCCCACCATCCAATATAAAACCAAGCACCCTATTTAAATCATATGTTTTTTTTTTCATAAGAGCAGAGAATAGAAACCTATATTTAATAGAAAATTTTCTAATTGAAAGGTGCCCGAAAAGCTTCAGCTGGTGATGTAAGTGAACGAAGAGCTTTACGTGAAAAATTAAAATGTAAAAGTTTTCGTTGGTATTTGGAAAATATTTATCCAGAGAGTCAAATGCCACTGGATTATTACTTTTTGGGAGAAGTATGTTTATTTAATTTTTTTTTCTTAATTCGTATCAACTAATTAACTTATGTTCGAAACGTGATAATAGATATGAGCTTGAATGAGATGCAAGAGCGACCGGTAATTTTTCACTTGGTTATGGTGTTGTCAGAAATGCTCAATAGATATTTAATAATTTTTCAATTAGTCTATGGTCGCATCTTATTCAAGCTCATATCTATTATCACGTTTAGAACATAAGTTAGTCGATACGAACTAATGTGGGATAGCTGCTTTATCCAATATAGACTCGATCGACGTGAGAACAAAACTTATAAATCATTTTCACTTTTTATCAGATTCAAAATGTTGAAACTCAAAATTGCTTGGACACAATGGGAAGAAAAGCTAATGAAAAAATTGGTAGCAGTTATTGTCACGGTTTGGGTGGTAATCAAGTGTTTGCATACACCAAACGTCATCAAATTATGTCCGATGATAATTGTTTGGATTCAGCTCATCCCAGAGGCCCAGTTAATTTAGTTAGATGCCATGGAATGCAAGGCAATCAAGAATGGAAATATGATGAAGAGGTTTGTGTACTGACAATTTTGAAAAAAAAAAAATGAATGAACGATTTATTTACTGAAGAACCTCAATTTCATATTCAATAAATTAAAATTAATAATTAAATGTACTTTTTAGGAACGCACAATAAAACATGTAAATTCTGGTAATTGTTTAACACGCGCCACAAAAGACGATCCAGCATTACCGTTATTACAGCCATGCGATTATTCTGAAGGACAACAATGGTTAATGAAATCTCAATTCAAATGGCAGGCAAATCGTTAATTCTTAGTAGTTCATCATAATTTAATCATAATTCTAAAGCAAAAGAACAACATACATCAATTCACAAAAAATAGAATGCAAAATATTTATTTCTAAGAAAGAAAAAAAAAAACGAGATATAAATACTATACAACACAAACTGAACTGATTTTATTACATTATTACATTATTCAATTATTTAAATGCTGCCATCAAATATATACAAACGAATCAGGGTTTTGTTTTGTTT
>JAABKK020058748.1:24290-35460 GCA_011634745.2 Catotricha subobsoleta
ATTACATTATTACATTATTCAATTATTTAAATGCTGCCATCAAATATATACAAACGAATCAGGGTTTTGTTTTGTTTTGTTTTGTTTAGTTTTTCTTTTGTTGAGATACACGGTTTTAAGCGATGGGTTTAAATACCAAATGTATCTTTCTTAATTTCCATAAATATTATTAATACGTTAATTACACGTTTCTTATTTAATTTTTTCCAATATTAAATCGCGCGAATATTGATGGCAGTGCTCATATATTTCATATGTTAAATAATTTTATAATTATCAATCAAATTTAAGTAAAGATATTGTCTTCCTAAATATAAATAATATTTCGTTCTTAAGATTAACAAAATAATTGAAACAAAAGCGATCAAAACTGCATCAAAATAAAAATTATACATATATAACTTAAATATGAATGGGCGCACTTAAAGTGCACGTACAACGGTATTGAAATAACGTACTTTATGTACATATTTTCGTACTTACCAGGTACCTGTTGTAAAATTACTTTCTTAAATACCTAGTATTCCAACTTTAAGTACTCTTATCGGCGTATTTGATAATCAACAAGTACTTATAGCTTATCAAATACTTGTGATAAATACCTTAAAAAAAATGTACTTAAAGTAGAATTAGTTGGTACTCTACAAAGAACTTTTACAAACCTACAGGTAGTATTTTCATAGTAATACGTATTGTAAAAGCACTTTGCTAAATATCAAGTATTTCTATTTTAAGCACATTTTTTTTTAAGGAACTTGAAAAACTATTTACTTGTTGATTATCAATCAGAAACCAGGCGGGTATCTAAATTGGTCAGAATTTTTTATAGGTTGTGAAATCTGAATGTATCAAAGAATCGTTGATAAAAAAAATGTCTGAAAATATATTTCACATATCACAACTTTTAGAACATTCTGACATTACTAGAATTTTTTGTTCTGACCCGAACCGAGAATGTCGGTATTTCGGATACCCTACTGGGTCTCTACGCCCAAAATAGTACATGGAATAGAAATACTTTATATATAACAGTACTTTTACAATAAGTGCCTGTAAGAAGTCGCGAAAATATGTAATTAAAAAGTACGATATTTCATTACCGAGTGAGTGCATGTGTGCGCCCATCCCTTCTAATTGAGGACAGTGTGACTCTTGAAATGAATGGTATTTTCAAGAGAATCGAATGTAATTTATTTATGAGAATCATAACGCCTTACACCAATAATTTAAACATCGGAAATTATTGGTTCGCACAAAATTTTTTAATGAATAAACTATTTGGTTTTCTCTAAAAACGCTTTTCTTTACACAAATAATGATGAAGATTAAATAAAATGAAAATGAGTATAAAAATGAATTACAAAAATATATAAAAAAAATAAAAAATAAGAAAGATAAATTAAATTTTAAGCATCATTCATGTGTGATTATTGCGATAATGTTATTATTTAAAAATATAAACATAGTAAGTACATAATTGCGATATTTGTTGTATTTCGAATTATTTTATAAGATTATTGATTAGCTAAAATTGGATTCTTTAATATTTAATTAATATTATTGTCTTAAATTGAAATTGTAATGAATTAAAATTGAAAAGAAAAAAGAAAAAAAAAATATGTAAATTATGAACGAATTTCTATTATTTACAAATTAAGAAGAAAAGAAATTGAAAAAAAAAATGAATATTTAGAATATAAATAAAAAGCGCATATCAACGTTTTTGGTGCAATAAATTATTAAAAAATAATAATAATAATAAAAATAAATAAATAAATAAATAAATAAATAAATAAATGAGAAACGGAGATTTAAGTCATTTTATAAGAAAATATATAAAGAAGAAAAAAAAATAAACACAAACAATTGTTAAATAAAGCAAAAATTAACAAAACTGTAAAATTAAATTTAAAACAAAAAAAAAAATGTTAAAATAATAAAATAATAAAATAATTTAAGGTCAAAAGCAATTTATCAGCGCAATATCATAACTCTTATAATGGAACAAAGTTACAAAAAAAATTAAATATTTACGATATAAAAACAAATAATTTTTTATAAAATTTATATTTAAATTATATTTATGATTACAAAAAAAAAAATTATTTTCACACATTTCTTTTTTCTTTCTTTTTTTTTTTGTGGAAAATTTCGTGTTTGTGGTTGAGGTGTCATCAATTTTTAACTCACATTAAAGCCAGATTTATTCAACGCTGAACGTCTCAATAGAGCGAATAAGTAAACGTTACATTGTACAGAAAAATCACTTTATGACTGACCCCCAATATTATTTTCACATACGCAACTTTTCTCCGCATACATTTTCACTCCCTTCAATACTCCACTATAAAAAGTTTTATTGTAAAATGTTCAATGACGAGGTGTTGCAGGGATTGCATAATGTATGGAGAAAAGTTGCATTTGTAAAAGGAAATAGAAGTCGGCCGTATGTGATTTTCCAGTCGGATGTAGCGTTTACTCTTGCGCCTGCTTGCGGTCGAGACCCTCAACGGTGTATAAATCTGGTTTTTTATCGTTCATTTATAAAAATAATAATAATAAACTTACACTTTCCTATTTGGTAATAAAACAGATCAAAATCAAATGATATTTATAACAGAGATACTGAATAAATTTAAATTGGGAAAATGTTCCTTAGCGCCGATCGTCTTATTTGAACGGCCCCCATTTTTGAAAATATTAAATTTTATTTATTTTTGATGCGCCAAAACTATTTGTAAATTTACAAACATGGATTTTACATGAAAATTATTAAAAATTTAATTAAACATAATTTAAATATGAGTATGAACAAAAAAAAAAAAACTAAATAAAATGCAACGTGGACCATTGCACAAAAATACTATAATATTGTAAATATAATTCATAGAAGAAAAAAAAATCAAATATAAGTAAAAATAAGCAAAATAAGTAGTTTTCCGTGATTATTTTCGTTTTTTCTTTTGTTTTTAAGCCATGTTGTTGCGAATTTTGGGATTTTCAGAAATGGCAAATTGCAAACGCTATAATCGCGTCAATATAATTTAAATAAAAATATTAATTATCGAAATGAAAACTGGGACTTCAGAAATTTTCATATATAATTATTTCAAAAATATATCATGAGAAGATAAGTCGGTGTATTTTTTATTTCGTTTTGTTTTTTTTTTTGTAAAATCTTACTGGAGTCCCAAGTTTTAGAAACAAACAAAAGTTAGTAGCAAAGAATTTTTTTTCTTAATCTAGAAAATTTATTAAAAAAAAAAAATTAAAAACACTAAACTTTTATGGGAAAACAAAAAAATGGTGTAGGTAAGCTACGCGCAAGTCATAATTTTTTTTTTTTTTACTTATTTTTTGTATAATACACACGCGCTGCGATTATCAATTTTATATTTTAATAATATTATTTATAATTATTTTTAAAATGATATAAAAAAATTAAATTAAATTAAATTAAATACAAAATAGCAAATAGCAAATACGTAACAATCTTGCAAAATATTCAATATAAAATAATTTTATATCGCAGAAAAAAGTAATTGACATTTTTCATTGAACGTGTTTTATATATTAATTAATTTTTTTTGTATTTGTGTGCAATTTTGATTTTATTTTTGTTATATCAAAGATTCTGAAATAATTTAATTGCATTCCAAACCGTCGAACAAACTAATTTTCATTAATTTATTAGAAATATAAGTGAATTAGAGAAGAATAAAGAGAAACATATACAATATACATATAATTATTATTACTTTTTTTTTTTCATAGGAGAACAAATCACATTAACAAACAAACAAACAAAATAAATAAATCATTTCTTTTTTTTTTATTTTTATTATTATTATTAAGAAAAAATGTATAAGAACAAAAAGGAGTTATAAAATATTTAATATTAAATCTTTTTTATAATATTAATTAAGTGAATGACTTCCACATACAAAAATGAAATTTAATTTGTTATTCTTTTTTAATTTTAATAATAAAATCGAAAAGATAAAAAATTCCTTTAACATATTTGTTTATATTTATTTTTATTTTTATTATATAACAGGATTAGGGTATAAAAAAATTAAAACTTCTGTGCCTTTTTCTAAAATATCATAGATATGTTTTTAAGGTTTATGGGAATAATTGTAAAGAACAATGAATTTGATAAAATAGCAGGGCCTGTTTTAGTGGGTAACTGGGCCAGCAGGGCCGTACCTACTAAGAGGCTCGTGAGGGCTCAGCCAGCTCTAGAATTATTAGAGCCAGCCCTAGGAAAAGCAAAAATAGAACATTTTTCAAGTGTTCCAACATACAACGCGGTTTATGCGTATGAATAGTAACTTTATTTATGGTCTTTCTGCGTTTTATTTCAAATATAGTTTGGCAACCACGACCAATCTATTCTATAAGCAATTTAAACCACGTATTCATAAAATATTATATCAAATATTCGAGGCTTAGCCAGCTCTGTGTATTTGCGCTGGTTACGGCCCTGTGGGCCAGTTTTGGGTAACTTCAAAAGAAGTTTGGGTAACTCCAAATCGCAATTTGGTTAGTTGGAAATTTCATATATTTAATTACAAATTTGAATAAATCAACGCACGCATTTCTCACTACAATTGTTGAGCGCTGAATAATATTCAAATTCTCACAACAATAGAACATTTACATATCTGTCACATTGTTTCGTCAAACACAATATTTGTCTCAAAACGACACTGAAAAAAATAAGGCTAAGGAACACCAGCCACATTTCCAAGGAGTTTTCCCTCATGTATACCGAATATTCGGCTCCGGCTGCGAAAACCGGCCGAATGACGAATAAGCTGCATTACAAAGACTATTTACATTTTACCACATTAACTTATTCAAACTTCATTCAAATAAATTCTATAAATTTGAGTTCATAGCAATTGTCAATATATTTTTTTGATTTAAATAAAACATATGCTAATAGAATATTAATCTTTTATTTTTGATTTGCATGGATTCCCTTACTAATGGAAAAAAATGCAATGTGATATCTATGACATCCATGGCAGCGAAAACACGGCATTACCACGGAATATCCATAGCACATCTATGAAATAACCATAGCATCATGCTATAATATGACATAGAAAATTTTTAAATGACATGGATGTTACATACCATTTATTTTTCGTTTGGGTTACTATATTTTTTTTAAATTATCTAGATATTTTCATCTTATCTTTCATCTAGATAATTTTTGTAAAATAGATGAGATCTTCGATGTGTGGTAACGACCCACAAGGTAGAACCGCGCGGTGTAGGGAAAAAAAAGTTCGAGATAAAATAAAAAAAACCTCAAGGTTTAAAACTAAACTTCGAGGTTCTACTCTGTCGCTATAGTACATTGGAGATATCATTTATTTTCAAAACCTTTTTACACGTGCATCAGGAGACCAAATGTAATCACAAAATTGTTTTAACTCAAACCATCAGAGGTATGCACCTGTTCATAGCCTTGTCCAATGTCCATGGCATGTCCCAAGAAGTTTATGTAGTCTGCGACTATGTGTATGTGTATATGACGGACAAGTTTCCCGCAATGGACGTCTCCCACAGATTGAGATAAAAAGTTCATCCGTGCAGACCTCTGCTAACCACTCTGTATACCGATTATAAAGGTTTCTCATGCATTGCTGGTCATTTTGTCCATCCTTCATTTACTGGAATAGTGTTATTAATGCTAAGAAAAGTAGTTCCATGATTTTTTTTTTTTAATTATTACCATTTATACTTATACTGGTCAAGGGTTTAAGAATCCAACGTCAACGTTAATCGGTTCCTACCATATTGTGCCTATACAATACTCTTACAAACAGGGTAAACCAATAATTAAAAATGGACTAGTTTAACATTCAGATTTAATTGAAACCCATACAAATATTGAATTGTTCATTCGTATGAAAACCGGCACATCGACTAACAAGCTAAACAAACCAAAAAAAAAAAAATCTGTTTACGTCGTATATCATTAAATATGAGCCTCACATGCTTACAATTATCATACCACTCGCACCAAAATCTAATTTACAAAATTAATTTTTCCAGTTTATCATACACAAAGCAATCTTATCAAGATTATCAAAAAAAAAAAAACAAAAAACATTTCTTATGTACATAAAAAATAATTAAAATGTAATACCTATAATGAAGTGAAATTCGTTATGAAAATGTATTGACAATAAATTATGTTAAATCGGGTTGAATATTAGAGTTCGTTATTTATGGATGTATTGCTTATAGCTTAGCTCACATTGCAAATAAAGTAACATTCGTTATAATTATTTATTATTTTCTATTGACGTGTATTAATGTGTATTACAATTCTTTTCTTTACATTAAAGAGAAAAAAAAATAAAATAATGAAAATTGTCATTCTTTAAATAATTGTAAGAAAAAGAGAGAAAAATAAAAACAGAAACAAAACTGGGATGTCTGGTTGGTCTTACAATCGCAACGTGTAAATTTATTACATGTAAAAAAAAATAATTTTTAAACATTTTCATTCGTATACATTCTGCATT
The DNA here is from genome assembly GCA_011634745.2 of Catotricha subobsoleta. NCBI lineage: Eukaryota > Metazoa > Arthropoda > Insecta > Diptera > Cecidomyiidae > Catotricha > Catotricha subobsoleta. The sequence goes on from JAABKK020058748.1 coordinate 30,839, forward strand.
ATCGTTCAGTTCAGTTTCGGTAATATTGCTAGTTTAGTTTAGAACTTGTAATCGAACCTGAAGTAATAATCGGTTTCTATTTCAAAATTAATTAAATTAAATTTGTGTTCGCAATTTTGTAAAGAACGTATAGAAGTGGAATTATGGCAGCAAAAAAAAAGGCTGTAACACCTCCAGAACCAAATTTCGTGTTAAACAATAAAGGAAAATGTTTAATTGTAGCTGTGATAATTGTGAGTAGTTATTTCATTCTGTTTCTATATTCAAATAATAATTTAGATAAAATCAACTTAAGGTGTTACTTTCATAGTTAATTAGAAAAGTTAATTAAAAAAAAAAAAAACATTATTAAATATTCTCAATCATATAAATTCAAAAATAGATAAGAAAATGCAATATAAAATTTGAAAATTAATTGATATAAATATATTTTTATCGGCACAATATTACGATGATAAATAAGTGTTTGATGGTTTTCAAGATCTTTAATTTATACACAATACAAATATCTCAAAGGGACAAAAAATCAGAGGCAAAAAACCGTATCTCTGAAAGAAAATTGTGTAATCGGTTTTAACACCTCGAGACTCATTGCACTAAAACTAAATGGAATTATTGATGGGCAAATTCTCCTGTGCGACCCTCCGTTGAAATTATATTCAAGTTTTAATGCTTAAAACATCAATAACATCAAGGTTGCATCCGCTAATATTGCTAAATTATTTTCCATAATGCAACTTTTAGCTACAAGTATTTAAAATTACCTGTTAGAACCATTAGCGTTAAGCTTTTTGCACCTATATATGCCCTTTTTAAATCTCAAAATATCATTTCTGTAGCACTTACCTTTTTCGAGATATCGACTATAAGTGAATGAGCGGCAAAAATAGCCAGGTGATGCCACCTTGAATAATATCACATTAATCATCACAAAACATCAAACTATAAAAATCGTTTAATTTTTTATTTATTCAGATACGGTTTTTAGTTTGATTTTTATCTTGAGATAGTTGTTTTCTAACATAATGACGACAGAATAGTCTACAGCATTAATTAATAAATGAGTATAGGCACGAATTTCCACAACATTTTCATTCATATATAAAAATTGTATCGCGGTAACCGATCTGTGTATTTGTAAAGTAATTCATAGTATTTTTAAAGCTATTTTCTGAAAAAAAGCGTTAAAGTTTATTTCATTATTCATAGATATTAAATTTCGAAATGTTTAGTTAGCCTAACAGATGTTTATTTACACTAAATAATAATACAAATCGGCTAAATTTGTGTAAGTGTTTAGTATTTTTAGCTTATTCATCATAATTTCAATAAAAAAAAATAAAAAAAATACATAATATATTTGTTATAATGTTCATCAATAACCGCTGATTTACTTAAATGTGAAAAGAAAAATGCATATTCCAAAGAATATTGCCAGCTCATCGAAACATTTCCTCACATAAAAAAAAAACTCTTTTATATTAAATTAATTTTTCTTATTTTTATATTGGCCCTTGCTTAATATTAATAAAATAAGTAGGTAAGTATATTATTTTATTAGTTCAGGTGTTCGGATTCGATACGTTCACAAACACACTCATGTAATTCATTTGCAATTTTTGTTTAATCTTAAATATATTTTATTATATTAAATATATTGATTCATGCCGCACATGTGTGCTATATATATTTTGTTTTTTTTTTTGTTCATTTTAAAAGTAATCCACTGGTCTGCCAAGCAACAGTTTCAAATTATCCCAATTGATATTTAAAATTAAAGCAGATTCATCGTCATGTATTTATTGTATAGACTTTAAATGCAACAAAAATGCTTAAGTCCACAGAACAAGTTATAAGTATTTGGTAAATTTTATTTTCGCAGATTTCAATATTAGTAAATAAGTATCTTAATCGAGACGGCGACAAAAACGTTGATAAACCTGATGCGCCTACAGCATCTAAGATCATTCAAGAGCCTTTGTATGTAGCTGATGATGATGCTGAATGGATTAAATTAGTAAATGAAACCTATAATGATGAAGATTTGCATGAATGGGAACCAGCACCGGCTATGGCTAGTGTACCAGGTGCACCAGGAGATTTAGGTCATATATATATAAATACAATTAATGAAATTATTATGGACGACTTATTTGTTTCCTAATATTCTAAATATATAGGTGTTGGGGTTGTAGTTCCACCTGAAATGGAAGAGGAAATGAATAAACGTTTTCCTGAAAACCAATTTAATGTTGTAGCCAGTGAAATGATGTCTTTAAATAGGACTTTAGCCGATAATCGATTTCCTGAGTAACTATATTTCATAATATTTTGCATTTGCATTTGCACTAAACTAATTTAATTGTAAATAGCAGAAAATATTAATTTACGAATATTTTTAGATGTATAGCTAAAGAATATCCAAAGAAACTTCCAACAACATCAGTTGTTATTGTATTTCATAATGAAGCATGGTCAACGTTAATACGCACAATTTGGAGTGTATATACAAAATCACCGAGAGCATTACTGAAGGAAATTATTTTGGTGGATGATTCAAGCGATCGCGATTATTTGGGAAAGCCATTACACGAATATATTAAAGAAATTCCAGTTAAGGTAAAAATATTGCGTACAATGCAACGTACCGGTTTGATTCAGGCTAGATTATTGGGAGCTAAGGCCGTAACTGTAAGTATTGGATAAAAAATTAATTGCATAATAAAATGTGTATAAATGCAATTGATTTCTTTTCAGGCACAAGTAATAACATTTTTAGATGCACATTGTGAATGTAATGATGGATGGTTAGAACCACTCCTCGCTCGCATATCCGAAAGTCGAAAAATTGCCATTGCTCCAGTTATTGATGTTATTTCGGATGAAAACTTTGAGTTCAAAACTGCTATTACAGAGGTGTATGGAAGCTTCAGTTGGGGCTTAACATTTAAATGGTTTGCTATAGAATGGATGGTAACACCAATACCTAATTTCTAACCAATTTTTTTTTTTTTTTAATTTCGTTTAGGTTAGAGGTTCCACCGAGAGAATCATTGCGTATTAATCATGACAGAGCAGCAAATATAAAACCGCCTGCTATGGCTGGTGGTCTGTTGTCAATTGACAAAGAATATTTTTATAAAATTGGTGCATATGATGATGGAATGAAAATTTGGGGCGGTGAAAATATCGAAATGTCATTTAGAATTTGGATGTGCGGTGGTGAATTGGAAATGTCACCCTGTTCACGTGTCGGTCATGTATTTCGTAAGAAAACTCCATACACATTACCAGGTGGTGCAGCACATGTTGTATTCTATAATACTGCACGTTATGTTGATGTGTGGATGGACGAATGGACTGAAATGTATTATTCCATGAATCCTGGTGCTAGACCAAAGAAAACAAATGTTTCCGATCGACTAAAATTGCGTAAGGATCTGAAATGTAAATCATTCAGATGGTATTTGAAAAATATTTTCCCAGAAAGTTCTTTAAACTTAGAACACTATCATTTTGGTTCAGTAAGTTTCCAAATTTTATTTAACTTATTTTAGCTGATGTTTAAACCATAAATTCAATTTTACAAAAATACGAATAAATTAAAAATAGATCGAAAATGTTGGCACACCAGGACAATGCTTGGACACAATCGAACAAAAAGGAGGTCAACCAATTGCAGTATTCCCTTGCCATTATTTGGGCGGCAATCAAATTTTCATGTTAACGAATACACATGAAATTCGATCAGATTTATTATGTTTAGATGCAACGCATACTCATGAGCCCGTTACATTATATGCTTGTCATAACGAACAAGGCAATCAAAAATGGACTTATGATCATTCGGTTCGTTGTTTTTGTTTTCTTTTCTAAATATATTTAGTTAATTGCTAAAAAACTATTATTTCTTAAATTACTTAGGCCAAGACATTTACACATTCAACTGGATCAAATTGTTTAACCCTCATAGCAGACAAAGTTGCAATACAACCATGCGATGGAAGTCCATTCCAACAGTGGGAACTCAAAAAATCTAGGATTTTATTAGAATAATTGAATGAATTTTTTTTTTTTATAAGTTTTCCAGTTGATCTCTGGACGTAATTGAGTATTTACTATATACTCAAATAAGAAATAAATATTTTTTTTTTTTTGTAAATTTTTAAAGTCAAAAATAAATTTAAGTAACTAAACACCCAGTAAAAATTTTTAATTTTTTTTTAAATATTTACTTTGGAGATTTTGTGTTAGACCTGATATGGTAAGTTGAGTACTTGAGCAATGAAACTGTTCTCAAAAGAAGAATCATTCGTATGTGTATGTATGCATCATAGACATTCCTTGTTCAAATTAATATTATTGTTATTACTTATAGCCGGTATCACCCTGCATATTTTATTGTGAGAATTGAAATAACTGCCAAGCGGTTGACCGTACCAATATCAGAGATAGGGGTCAAAGCTTCATCTAAAAAAAAAAGTAGTAAAGATTGCTCTGATATACTTTTTCTGTATGGATCAAGTTTATAAGTTATTTCAGTTCTCAAAATAACTTTTTCGTAAGATTTTATTTTGGTGATTTATCTTAGTCTTAGTTGAGGATTGGAATAACTTATAAAG
>JAABKK020058759.1:0-38714 GCA_011634745.2 Catotricha subobsoleta
ATCCAAGACACTTTAATATTTTGGGTCACCCTAATATTTATATATATAAGTGCCAGTCACCATAAAATAAAACCATTATAAACTCTCTGAATTACAAAACAATGAACTGAATAGCTTTCATATAGAAAAATATAGTGTTTATAGAATTTTGGTAGTTTTTTAATGACATTTTGTTGAAAATGGTAGTTTTGTGAAATTTTCGTTCAGGAGCCTCCAGGCTTACATGAACATCACATTGTGCTTATTTATAACGGGACGGGACGGGACATGTATTTTTCCTATAAAATGGATGGTTTTTTTTAGGTAGACAAAAATTATAAATGTAGACTTGAAAGGTATTTATTACTATTACTGACGGATAGAAGGTGGTTACTATTTTTATCTTGTTGGTGTTGATATATAGAGAATTTTTGGAATTTTATTTTTAAAAAATGAATGGTTTCTAGTTATTTTTATAAACAACAACTGAAAAGTATTAATTCAATAGTTCTAAAGATTGGATTAATAAAAACGCAAAAAAAAATAAAAATCTAAACTATTATTAAATTAAAAAAAAAAAAATAAAGAAAAGAATTTTCAATTTCTGCTATCAATCAATTGGTAAGTACAGCGCTTCAATTCTGTAGGCAAGTAAACTGATATCGAATTTTACTAAACACGAAGTCATGAACAATAAATCAAAACCTATATATTTATTTTTCTACTTTCTGCATGTAACGAGTGGCCAATGATCAAAATCTATTCTCATAATCCAAAAAAAAAAAGACATGAGATCCGAACCAAAATATATATCACAACCATTCTGTGCCAATGATCAAAATCATTTCACTTAATCCCTGAGATCCAACCTCTAGACGTAGAGAAATTAAATATCCAAATTTTGACATTTTTTTATTTTACAAAAAGTGAAGTGAAACATATTTTTTTTCGAGTTTATCATTAATTTTTATTTCAACGGATCTGAATTTGAAATTTATATGAAAATTTTTAATGAAAATAAGTCAGTCGCTGATTTGAATTTATTTCATTTTACGATTATTTTAATGAACAGGGTGGGCTCATTTAATATTATATGGCACAGATAAATGTCGATTATTTATTTTGATATATTTTGTCATTAAGAAATATGTTTACAACGTGTTAATATTTTATACTTTCAGTGAAAGAAAAAAAATGTACAGAATGAGCTAACAGTTAAGAAGTCAAGTATTAAATAAACAGCATATTTCAATTTATTTTTTATTCTTTTTTCTTTTTTTTTTTGCTATAAAATGGCACTAGTCGAAAACGATTTTATAAAAATATTCGAAAAATCTTAATCAAGTCAAGAAAATGTAGCGATATTTTCAAATTTCTCACATGTTAGACTTTATTCAGTTTTTATTTCATTTTTTCAACATTAAGATTAGATTTTTTTTTTTTTCAATATACTTGTCGTTCTTATTTTCTTCTTTTTTCCTTTTTTTTTTGCCCTAATAATAAAATGTCTTCTAATAAATTAATCAGAAAATATTTTAATAATTTATCAAATGTATTACTTAAATAAAAAAAAAAAAACAAATAAATTAAAAATTTATGAATATCAAAATGAAATCAAAAAAGATTTATTACCAAAAATATGTTTACAATTAAGTAGGTATAATATGTAAGTGAGTTTGAGTACTAGCATAGTTATCGTTGAATGAAAATCGGTTTCGTAAATAATATTTTCATATTTAATTATTACATATGTGTCTGCGATTCAATATTTATATGCACGTTAATGATTAAAAATAGTAACATATTAGTTAACTGTGTTGAATTCTGTTTATAATTATTAAATAGAGATATAACGAATGAAGGCATGTGAATCATTTTTGCATTTAGATGAAATTCTTTACTGTTTTGAAAAGAATATATTGAAGTAATTATCATTGTTTAAAGAACAATTACAAAAAAGATATATGAAAAATAAAAAAAATAAAAATAGAATCAGTGCTTTTCTTTTATTAGGTCAGACTAGACTATTTTTAGATAACCTTTCAAAAATGAAAGAAAAAAAGAATATGTAATTGTGATTTAATGTTAGTTCACTATCAGTGGCGTTGGACAGAAATCATAAATGCGCACGCTTTTGTTTTTTGGTGTGGGTAAATATTAAAAGTGAAATAAAGTAGCTTTTTTTGCAAATTTCGGAAAACTTAAGAATATAGTATTTTCTCTAAAAACGAGATAGGATGGGGCAATTTTTTTTTCTCCCAAAATCGACAGAGCGCACTTTCATTTTCAATTCTCAAAGGGGGACTGGGGTGATCTCCTCACCCCCGTGCACATATATGGGCAGAAACTATTGTGTGAACAGTTAGAGTTATCCTTAGGAAAATTTTAATGACATATGGTAAATAGTTAAAATCAGATATGCTTAGCGAAACTGCAAATAATTATCGTACACATTTTTATATTATTATTTCCGAAATTCAATATTCGCATAGTTCTTAAGCATACAATTTTTCTGAAATACCTTAAATAAAAAGACGCCATAATTAGTATAGTCTATCCAAATTATTCTATAGATTATGAATTATGACAAATAGGAACAAGACCAACAATTCACACAGAAATAAAATCACCACCCAACATAAAGTAGTTCTTCAATGAATGACGGATGATTTTTTTTATTCTCGTCATCGTTCCACGCTATTTCCATCGTTTTTCTCATAATAATTACGATTCAAATGTACAGCAATCGACCGTGCCTTTATGCATTTTCAGTTAAATTTCTATTGCATCATTAAACATGTCACATGAATGGTTAACACATTTTGAATAATCATTTTAAGGATGCCGTTTATAATGAAGATTGTTTTTTATTTTCTTATTTATTTCTTTTTTTTTTATTTTTTGTAATATTTCTTCATCTTCTTAATTTATCTCGTGTACGTAATTTAATGCAATTATTAAGTGACAACGCTAAATCATGAAAGACGAGAAAATGTCTTTATTTTGAATATCGTTATTTTTGTTGTTGCTGATGTTATTGTTGTTATATTATTTTCATTTTGCAAGTATTTATAACTTGATGGTTACAGTTGTTCTGAAATGTACGGTTAAATATGCAAACTTTTTGTGTTATGGGCCCCACTACTTATAATATATTTTATTGTCTTTATCTAGACCACAATAATAGAACAATTAATTTCTTTTAAATAGAAATTAATAAATTTTAAATAAATAAAAATAAATGCATTCTTTTCTCTCTGGGGTACACAAATATTTTATCGCTAAATTATTAAAATAAATATGCGCATAATAATTTATAAGTAATTATCTTTTAGATGATTGACAAAACACCCAGACGTTGCACCTAATTGGACAACAAATCTGTCATTCCCGGAAATATACCTTTTCTAAAAATACCAGAACATATTTATTTATTTATTTTTATTTTTATTTTTTTCATTTGTGTACAAACTCTGTTATTTTTTTTTTTTTTTGGTTTCTTTATTTAATTTAATAAATTATACTTAGTGGTTTACGCTCAAGCTCATGGATGCACAAAATAAACTACAAAGAATGTCACTTAAAAAAAAAACGCCATATCACGGAGCTGAAATTTTTTTTTTTTTAACAAGAATCAAAAAAAGAAAGAAAAAAAAACGAAAAAATTCTGTAATAAGTCCAAATGCCATATAAATCATGAAATAGTTTTTTATTATTTTGCTTCTTTTGCTCCAGAAATATTTCGTTTTTATTATACGTTTATATCTTGGTTGGGATATTTATTGCCGTTCCAGAAGTTCAAATAAACGGAACACAAGTGATATATTTGTGGGATTTTAAATTTAAAAAATGATGTCTTACCAGTTGAGTTGCTTATTTTAATGTGCATAACGTTGTTATAATAAAACTATTATACGGTGCGCAATAGTAGCGTTTAGTACATTTTAATTTCATACTCATCATCATCATGGTACAAAACATAACTTGGTGTATGTATTGTACACACAAAAGACAAGAAAGATTATTAATTATTATATTAATATCATTAGTGTTGTTGAACTTCTCGCGCGTCTCGACAAAACATATAAACTTTTATTATTACACTTTTATTATATTTGCGCGCGATGTGCATTTTAATTTGTCGAAGAGTCGACAATGTTTTATATATTATTTTTTTTGTTTTTTCTGTTCTACAGTTTTTGTTTTTGTTTTTTTCATTTGTTCGCGTGTATATTTGTGGAACAAGTGTAACAAATAATGTTTTACAAAATATACTTAAATAATCTTAAATAAAATGTAATTAATGGATGTATATTTATTTTATTGATGATGATAGGTTTATATTAATACATATTTATTATGGTGAACTTTTATTAAGCAGAACAAATCAGGTATTATTATGTACTTATTATATTTTAGTTTAAGAAAATGATTAAAAATCAGAACAATAATATGAGGAGAATACGTCTCCCGATGCATTCGGTATTTCAAATGGTACATGATTTAAAATAAAGAAATCGAATTGATTAGATGTAAGATGTAATTGCTTCAAAAACAAAATAGAAAAGTACTTGTACTTTTGGCCAGTACAATGAACTTCTACAATTAGACCAGAGTATCGCGGTCTAGTCAAAGAATATATTATCGTTTTCCTCACAGCTGTTTGCTGTTTACGTAAATAATATACGAAAATAAGTAATTTTAAAAATATGATCATTTCGTATTCAAACCAATTATTTACAGCAAATTATTGTTAGAAGAAGTAATCCGATCTAGAATCTAAATGGTCAGATGATTGTTGTTTATTTATTAATTATTCAGCTGCTTCTGTTTTATGCTTAAACAGCCAAGAAGTCATTCTTAATTTATTTTATTTTATTTTGTTTTTAATTGATTTGGGCTACAGACTCTCGTTTGGGATGCCCAACAAATAAATGTCAAATTCAAAAGTGTATTCATTTAAGATTATTTATGTATATTTTCAATTAATTAATTATTTTTTTATTTTTTTTTGCATTGAAACTGCCTTAAAATTTAAAAAAAATGTACTGCTGATACTTTTAATTTGCTTAAGATTCTATATGAATAAAAAATAAGAAATTGATAACATTGTAATTAACTTTCCCTAACCCTGATTGATTCCTTTACATAAGAGGAGAACGTTTGCGATCAAGTAAATTATGCTTCAGTTATGAAAAAAAAAACATTTTTTTTAAAATTTTGTAAATAACAAATAATCATTTTTTTCAAATAACCAATTATTCAATTTACGTTAATGAAAATAAAAAATGATTAATTTACCAACTATTCAAAAAAAATAAAACAAAAAAAAAACAAAAAAAAAAAACAAGAAGATGAATAATAAAAGTACAAAACAAACAACCCAAACTAAAAAATTAAATGCAATAATTCAATTAAACATTTAATTAACATGCCGAATGCAATAAACATAAATTATCCATCGATTTAATAATTGGCACAGAGATAATAACCGCTTGAAAATATTGCCCATTATTTTGTGTGGCTCAGCAAATATATGCGTGAATTTGATAATTTTGCAGTAGGTAGGTCGAAGGACGACCTTTATATAAATTGTTTTTATTTATTTATTTATTTATTTATTTATTATATGTATATAAATTTTTTTTTAAAATTTATTGTACTGATTAATAAAAATAAAAATATGTAATAATGTTTTTGGTCTGTAATGCAGTTATGCATATGCAGTAGATTATTGATTATTATTTAGTATAAGCTAAATGAAGATGAGTTTAGCAACATTAATTTTAAATTTTTAGTTAATTTCTTATTTTCGTGTTTAATTAATTAAAAACAAAAAATCATTCTTTAAATATTTTTTTCAAAATCATTTTTTTTCTTTTTACAGAATAAAATCTGAATATGGTTCAAAGACTTTCATTTTAATGAATTCACATCTATTTTCTTTAAGTTAATATATCGACCTTTAATGCAGGTAATCAAAACTAACAACGGTTTAAACGTATATTACTCGTATAGATCTGTGTAGCCAATTCATATTCATTCAATAATTTGTTAATATTTTATGAAAGCAGTAGTGACCAAAATGCCATCCACACATAACCATTACACAATATACCCAACATTCACCAAATAACAATAAATATGAAATATTGCAGCCAACTCATACTCACTCGTTTATGTTTTTAGTGGAACGAGCAGAGAATGCGTACGTAGGTTGTGTAAATATGATATTATTATATCCAGAGATGGAAATGCTTTTATTATATTTTCTAATTGATTGTCTGATATGATGAATGGTTTTTGGTTTTGTTGCTGCGGGGCGTTGCAAAATATTTTGTGGTTACGTTTGTTAAATGATAACATTTATTATGATGGTTGTTCGAAAATTTTATTATGGTCATTTTAAGGGTTTTTTTTTTGTTTTTGTTTTAGGCAAATGCAGAATAAATATTTTTAAAAAAAAGTACGTAAACACAGCATTTAATTAATTAAAACATTGTGTGGGTTTTTTTTCGTATACATTTATTTTTCTCTACCGCATTTGGATTCAAATGAGTGATAGAAACTGAAAGAAGAAATTATTATTAATGTGACATCATTATTTTCTATTTAAATTCCATTATATCAAAAATGAACTGTGTGTGTGCGATTGACTTCATTTTCAAACTATAATAAGTCACACGCATGCATATCCTAACACTTAAATGCATTTTAAATGACAACAGAATGATGATAAACATTGCTTAACACATTTAACTATTTGATGACAAATATGTGGATTTTCTCCGCATGTTCATTACAATTTTAATTTTAATTATTTGATGATGTAAATTTAATGATATGCAGCAGGACGTGCGATGCTTTAAACAAACACAGAACAATAATTATTATTCGGCTGATGATGAACGAAGATTTGCGATGGTGTGTTCCATTAAAATAACAAATTATTTATGAGCACGAAACGATATTTATTCATATTTGTCAATTTAGAAAGTGCAATGTAGGGAATCGAAATTCGACAGTGTGAATTTTATAGACTACTTTTGTGTTCATTCTCATTTTATTTTTATTTTATACTTATAACGATTAAATGAATTGATTGCGAAAAATGTGTTTATTGGTTTAGAGACGTTTATAACATTATATTGCGCAAATTAAAATTGCATTCAGTTCTTGGTAACATTTTACGGACTTAAAGAATTGACATCTACTTTTTCACATTTTGAAAAAAAAAAAAAAATTATTACAAATTAATTAAATTTAAATCAATTATTTTATGTGTTGATGAATGCCTCACTATGTGCATGTGTGGTTTAATCAAAATTTCTTTTGTTGAACGTTATTAATATTCAGTATGATTTTATTTTTAAATACAATAAAAAAAAAGCGAAGGAAAAAAGAAAACACAAATAAACCAAATAATATTATTAAAGCGATAAAGATGGCTTTTATTGTTATTTTTGTTGGCTGGCTTTATTTTATTAAGTGTTTCGTTTCTTTTTCATGAATTGTTCCCTTTTTTGTGTTGTTATTTATTATGGTTTTTATGATGTGAGGTAAATCTCAACGATATATATCTAAGTCATTGATAGCGCCAGGCGTCTTCAAATTATACAAAAAAATAATAATAATATATATATATATAAATATATATAATACTAGTGCATTTATTTTACCTGCGCATGAATAAAGTATATATGCCAAGTACGAAAATATGTTTCACGATGAACTTTAAAGTTTTGATATATCTTTAGAGCATTTCTAAGTTCATTAAAAGGTACTTCTACAATGGCCATCATCGACGTTACGATATCTAATCACAGAGAAGTTTTTAGATTTGTAATTCATAACCCCATTCCATTTAATGCTGCCATTGTATTCAAGGTTTTTAAACAAATAGATTAATTTTTAATGTTAGTTCACGATTTGGCGAGGTTTTTTACTTTCATACATTTTTAAAGCAGTGCATGCATTGTTTTCCAAAAATCATGATTTTCCACCACCAAATATTTATTCTCGATTTTAAATTGAATTGGTGTGTTGGCTGGAACCCAATCTAGATAATGTGAATGGTTTAATACGTAAATGCAGCAATTTAAATACAAATTACAAATAGTCAATTCTAAAATTCGTATAATAAATTTTATGAATGAAATACGGACAAACTGTCTTATATTACTTGATCCCTCGATTTTTTTTTCTCATATATTTTACTTGACGTTATTTCCTCTAGCATTATAGATTTTTTTTTAGTTTTACAGCATTTCAAATAAAATAATAATAATAAAATAAAATAATCTATAAATCAGATAAATATGTAATGAACATTGGACAATAGAATGTATGGATTGAAAATGCCTCTAAATGGTTTATGATACATGAAAATATATTCCACTGTTTATTTATTTATATTCGACTATTCAAAAATTGAAATAATTGTAATGTCACTGTGAAACAATAAATTACATTTTTTTTTTTTTAAATAAACTCACACCCTAATTTTTACAAGATATTGTTCATTGATACAAAAACGATAACAGGTTAAAGAATATTAATTTATATTTTATTGTTGTTTTTCATGACAGAATTTTTAAAAGTTAAGTAAGGTATTTTACCGCACAGCATCATTATTTTTTTTTTGTTCCTTTCTTTTTTTATTTGTAATGTTTTGATATTACTTAAAAATCTATAGAAAGTTCAACGGTGATGATCAACAAAATATTTACAAACCTTTAGGATATGAAATCACAAATCATAAAAAGAAAAAAAATCGGTGTAATGAAACAAAAAAGTATGCACAAAAAAAGAGGAAATGCAATGCAAAAAAAGGAACAAATACATAATAAATATATGCATGAAAAAGATACATCAATTTCATATTTTATTTTATTTTTGAATTATTAGCATATTGAGATCTTGGTGAAATATTCACTCGATAAGTTTGAATATAATACCAAAAAAACAAGTAGTTATGACCAGTGGCAAAAAGAAACTACTGATGCTGTGTCTGCCGTAACTGCTATATTCTGACAGCTATCATCACATTGCAGTTATTAAAAAAACTCTTTTTTTTCTCTTCTTTTTAAATAAAACGTAAAAAAAGAAAACAAAAAAAATCATTATTCATGCGCCGAAACATAAATTATGCTAAGGGGCTGATCCCAATAAAAATAAATAAATATTGAATAAATTGCATGTTCAAATTAAGATTGGTTTTATGAATCGATTTACTTTCATTAAAAAAAAAAAAGGAAGTTTAAATTGATTGTCGATATGAATGAATTTATTTTTCCAATCTCTGATTTACGTGTGCTTCTGAAAATTGTAAGTTTGATAATTTTCAATTTGCTTTTATTGACACATGTTTTATTTATGACAAATGGGCGCTAACAAAGCTTTTATTCACTTTTTTTTTTTAAAAAAAAAAGAAGATCTGTTTATTGAATATGTTTCGATAAATTGTTTAATTTAAAGAAAATATTATTTATTATTTAAGAAAGTAAATAAAAATGATTTCATGTTTTGGAAATGGTTGATTTCACTTTGCTGTTTTTTTTTTTTTTTTTAATTTAATTAAAGAGGTTCGTTTTTCTTTTTTATAATAAAATTTGAATTTGTTGCCAGAAATTAATTTGATTTATCAAAAATATTGTGCTTAATAATATAATTAAAATTATGAGTAGGTAAAATGATTTGGTATTTTAGCCATCCTTTTTTTTATTTACATTGAATTTAAAACCCGTTTTTTTTTATTATAATTATTATTTTTCTTCTTATTTTAATTTAACTTTTTTTTTTTGTTGAAATGTTATCGATAACATTGAACGTTGGTATGGTGTAAACAACTTGCTGCTATTAATTTTCATTGCTTATAATCTTTGGTAATTTTTAAAAGCTAAGTAATCTTAATTCTACATGTCACAGAGATAAATGGTTGTGTTGCATTCCAATAATATGTGGCTTTAAATGAATTTACTGTTTAACCATAAAAGAGATAAAATAATTTATTGAGCATATGTTTTTATTTATACAAAAAAGTAAAAAAAAAAAAGAAATAAAAAAACAAAAAAGAGAAAAGTTTAAATGAAATAAAAATAAAAATAAAATTATTTGAGAAATTAAGAAAAGAAGCGATATTTTATGTTTATTGTTTGGAAATTTTATTAATTGAATAAATCGTATTGGAAAATAAGGACTAAAAGAAACGTAAATTGTATTAATTTTTACTTTTTTTTCTTGGTTGATTATTTTTAACTTTTTGAGTTAATTGTTTGGCATTCAGTTTAACTGTAGTTTATATATTTTTACTGCTCGTGCGCGTTTTTTTTTTTTTTTGTTTTCGCCTCCATCACTAAAGTGATGTAAATCAAATTTTATCACCCATGTGTCGTTGTGTATATTTTGGGCTCATTTATCTAAATTGTTTGACATTCAAAGATTATAAAAATTTTGAGGGCAGGCACAACATGTATTTAAAAAATATATCTATAGTTATATAAAATAAAATAAACGAGAAACAAGAAACATTCCCATCGTAACTTATTTCGAGTCATTTTTTATTGTGAGTTGTGTGTGACGGTATTTATAAATATAATATGGGCGACAATATAATAAATCTATTTTATTTCATATATATATATAACATATATATATATTTCGTTTTTGTCTTCTTACACTCCGTAACAATTTAAGTGAATATAAAATACAGTGAAACGTTAATAAGCAGACTACACTTGGCGCTATTCAAAATCAGTTCGTTTAAAAAAAACGGTTTTAAAATTTTTCTTACTGCTTGATTAATCAAAATGTAGTATGTTTTTTTACTTTTTTATTAAGTACGTAAAAAAAAAAATCTTTTTTCATTGTTCATTTGAATTATAGTACCAATTATTGTAATTGAATTGCAAAATACGTGATTAGAAATTACACATAATTAGCCCTATATCAGCGCCGTATTCCATGTACTTGGTTGAGTTCGGCAAAGGAAAAATATTTTATATTATAATCAATTTTTGATTTTGTTAAATAGAGGGGCGAATAAAAACAAAAGGTAACAAAAAGAAAACTGTCATGAAACTAAATTAACAAACTTTTTGTTCTAGCATTATTTTAGTGTGACTTAGTTTAAACCAGGGCTTGAAAAACCTTTATTTTAAAAATATAGAAACCTTTATTTTTTCGGTTCTTTGGCGTTAGTTCAATCTAAATGCATTGTATGCTTGGTTTCTTGGATTCTAAAATAGTGTTCTAACCCCTCTTAATAGACAATAACGATGCTAAAGTGATCGCAATTCATAGAATCAGTAAAAAATTAAGAACCTCTAATTTTAAAATAAAGGTTTTCCAAGCCCTGGTTTAAACTGCTAATACACTCTTTTCAACTACTTTTCGTGATAGATTCGTTTTAACCTACGTTTATTGTATCCGCCATAGAAATTTCTATGAAGTTTTTAACTATTTGCGATCATGATATTTTTCAAAATGTTCGCTCGCTACCGATCGACACTTTTACTTTTACACATGTTTCTTAAAATTATTAATTGCTAATTGCTTTATACTCTTATATTAAATTTCCAATTTCCAATCTGGAGTACTCCTGATTTTAGGCTAGATCGGCGCTGCCCTTAAAACCTATATATATATGGTTTAACGCATTGATAATGAAAAAAAAAATAATAATAAATAGATTTTGTTATTTTGATTTGATTCATTTGCAATTTTTTTTTTTTAACAAATATTTGTCTTAAGTAGTTTCTTATTACTTTATTTATAAGAGATAATATAGAAAATTAATTTCTTCATTAAACTAAAAATATTAATAATTAGTGTTACTTAACAAAACCACAAACAATTATTAATAATTTTTTTTTATTTCGATATACTTAATAAATCATTTTGTTTTTATTTCTTTTAAGGCAAACTTTTAACTTAAATTCAAATAATAAAATAAGGAATATTCATTGACATTAATTTAATAATTAAGAGTATTTACATGTTCGTGAATGGACTTGAATTTGAAATAGTAGAATCAATAAATGGTGAGAGAATCGGTCCTGATTTCAATGACAAATATTTTAAATATAGTGTATGAGATAATATTTTACTTCCTTATTGAAGGTTCATTTATAGAGGCTTGACTGTTGGCATAATTGTATTCGTATAATTAATTTGGTTTGGTTTAAAAAAAAAAACAATATTAGAAATATATTATGCGAAATTATGTTTTGTCTAGTTTGCTTAATCCTACATTTACAAATGAATCAAACAAAAATATCTTACACTAATTACATTCCAAAAAAAAAAACGGAAATATTATATTAAACCAATTTGCAGACTCGTGCTGTACTTGCATCATCATTTATTATTATTGTGATCACGCACATATAGTTAGTACACAAGCATATATAGAAATTCACATTGACTAAAAACCAAAAAGTAATAATTATTCGTCTCATTAATTTAGCATTTTGCTGCATTTGACATTAAATTAACATGTACGCATTCGCATACATCATACTTAAGCATAATTCTAAATTAAAAAAAATCAATTTAATTTATGTACCAGCAAATGAAAAACTTGATTAAAATCATTTCTGTTTTTAATCAACATTTTGATTTAGAGTATAATGTCTTTGCCAACGTTAAAAACAATTTATCGCTTTAATAGTTGTCGTAAATTCTTAACACCGTACAAAATTTTACATATCAAAATGAAGAGAGAATATTACCCGGTGCGGGCATCTTCACTAAAGAATTCAATATAAATTAAATAAAGAGATTTAGTTGTGCAGTTGTTGCGCTGTGATACGATGCGGTATTGTGATGATTCGTGACACATTCCAATTTTGTCCTTTGCCACTGAAGACTTGAAAATAAGATAAATGTCAATTCAGGGTTGTCCCATATGTTTATTTATAGAGTTGTAGATTAGTTTTGGTCTCTGTTTTTTTTATTTTTTCGCTTTTTCTGTTGTTATTTTTATTTAAGTTATATTTAAATGATTTGTCGTCGTTTCTAGTTTCAATTAAACAGCGGTTAACGTTAGTTCTTGTCTTTTTTGTTTTGATATTTAAGTGGTTTAAATTTTCTCCTATTTGTTATAGTTTTGTTTATCTGTAGGTTAGAAATACCAAATTTTATTTATTTGTTCAGATATTCTTTTTTTTTTTCTTCAAATTTTGATTTGTTAAAGCACGTGCCTGAAATGTCAAAACAATCGTATATATTTTATATATTTTAAATATCACATGACACGTAAAAAATTGTTGCATTTTTTGAAAACAAATTTTAAATGGAAAAAAAGAAAAAAAAATATTCCATTTATTTTATTTATTTTTTTTGATTTATTTACGTAACGCCATTTAATTTAATAGTCTATTTTATGATCGAAAACACACGATATGGTGATGCTAAATGTGCTGACTAATATTTAGTTTAGGGATCATGCGGGGGAAATGGTTAAAAAGAGCAGTATAGATTTTCTAGATCATAAATTTTCTAATCAGAATTTTTAATACAGCAATAAATGTTTTACTTATTCATTTAGTTTTATTCTACAAATTAAATAATTTCATATTTATTTTAAATGTAAAAATACGTGCAATTTCTAATCACATGCATGCCGATTCTTAATTTAAATTAAATTGATTGCTCTCATGAATATACAACATAAAAAAAATCGTATATCATGAAATATGAGTTATAAATTTAAATTTAATTGTTGAATACTTACTGCTTATTTCTTTTCTACAAATTTAAATTATTTGACATTAATTTTAAATTAATTAAAAATTAAATCAAATGTTTCTAAATAAGCTTGCTTAGCTTATTATTTTTTTTTGTCTTATGTTAAATATTTAAAATTTATTAGATATTTCTTCTCTGCAGACGATAATGAATTATTCTTACCTAAAATTCTTTGGAAAAAAAAATACTCTCGGTGTTACAAAATACACATAGTTTTCTTAACATTGATTTGCGATTGTTTGAATAGAAATATTTTAAATATTTTACTAGTTCAACAATTCAGTAGAAAAAATAAATAAAAAGAAATGTTCTACTCAGAAATGTTTTTTAATTCGCATATGGAATTATTTAGGTAAATGCTATTTCAGATGGTGCATAAAGTATTTGAGATGCTCATATATTTTTACTTTATAATAATAATATACAATTTCATTTATATATGAAAGAAAAAAAAAGCAATAAGTATTTAATAAAAATAAAAGAAAAAAAAATCGAAACAGAATTTCAACCACACCAAACTTTTTCTGTGTACACAAATGAAAAAATAATAATAATATATATAAAAAAAAAAAAAAACAAACAAAAAAAACACAATAAACTCACAATCGTGACAAACAAAAAACTAGAAATCTATGGGAATGATTTTCAAGTCCATACTTGAGACGTAAGTTTATTAAGAGTAAATATAATTGCATTAAGTCGCGCAGATTTCAAAAAATATCTGAATAAATTATTTTACATTATTATTGTTTATAATGCAGAAAATTGATATAAAAACTCCATTACTTTGATATACACTCTATATATTCGTATTATATTATCTATATTTGTATTTGGCGCATATAAATCCTCTCTCATAAGAAAAGAATTATTCTTAATATTTATATGTATAATATGTATTATAATAAAATATATAAATAAGTAGATAGAGGATTTCATTGTGATTGTTATTCCACAAGTGTTTTTCAATTTTTATCCATGATACGGTCTTTGTCGTTTTCGTTACACACACGCATTCAATATCACTGACGCAAAACCGTATTATTCTTTATGTCATTTTCTACGCCAAACTCAGCGTCATTTGAACGATTTGTAACAAAAAATCGAAACCTGTCCACCAAAGTGATTTATATACCATTGAGATTGAATTGTTTGGTTACTTGATTGATATCCTTTTTTGGGTACAAGGTAAATTCCCTGCATTGGAGCAATCATATTTTATTATTGCAACATTTTAATACGAGAATTGTGACTGTTGTCTTTAATCAATTATTTCAATTTATATTGGATTTATAATCTAAATAGATTCACAATTAGTTCATCATTTCAATTGTTATTTAATTGAAATTTGATTTGAAATATTATCAGAAAAATGTAGTTCATACTATAATTACTATGCGTAATAACGAATAACGAATAACGAATACGTACGAGAAAATCAAGTTATAAAATGTGATCATTTTCGTTGTATGGCGAGGAACTTAACCGATACCCAGCTTTTTTTCTTATAAATTACATGAAGTATTTGAAATTATTGGAAATATATACTCTTAATGACAAAATGTGTAAAATAAGTCATTTTTTTTTGCAGAAAATTGTTACTAAGCGCCATTTTTACTTTGTTATTTTTATATATATTTTTTCGTTTATCAAGTATCAGTGTACACTGTACAGCTTCCTTATAGAGAAATTCTTGGGAAGAATATTAGTACTTTTCGAAAGTGGATATAAAAAATTATAAGTTTATTGTTGTTGCTGTTTTTTTTTTGTATGTAGTATATACTTACAAAGTAACACTTATTTATAATAATAAGAAGAAATTCTTAAGAATTACACGGTGTCCTCTTCAAAAATTGCTTAATAATTATTTTACAAATAATTTACGCACACATATTTAAATTAACGATGCGATTTCATCTTCACATATTAGTCAGAAGTTGATTTTTAGTTCTCATTTAATATAAAAAATTTGTGATGATTTTTTCTCAAAATGAAGTGAAATTAAAAAAAAAAAAGAAGAAGAAAGATTTCCGAAAAAGCAAGATAAATAAAAAAAGTTGTCGTTTTCTTAATATAATTTAATTAATTCAAAAAAAAAAAAAATACAAAAACAACAAGCGAGTATAGAAAAAAAAAGGTTAGACATCTAATTAGCATCATCATTCGAAATAGTCATTCTCTTCAACTGATTTTAGCTGATAGCGCAACTTTAGAACTGAAAAATTTCATGTAATTTTGTGTTACATACGGCTACCTGTAGTCAGATTTAATTTCGTAAAATATATACAACATCAACATAATATTTTATTTACATACCAGCCACCAACCAGAAAACTCATTTTTACCTTTAGGTTAGTTAGTTAGTAGGTATATTTTTATATTAAATTAATTTATTATGGATATTTATTTTTTGTCACATTCTATGCGGGGGTATTGCCGCGCGCACATATCTTCAAATATATATAATTATTACTATTTCTGTTGGTTTTTTGGTTTTTGGGTTTTTAGTACTAATGGGAATGGTTTTTTGGAAGATGAAATAAAATAAAAATAAACAGATTGTTATCAAAGCAGTTTTAATGTAAACTCGCTTATAATTCTACCAACATTTTAAAATATTTCTCTTATATTGTTTTTTTTTCTTTTTATATACAAATAAGGTACGTTTCTTTTATTACAATGTTTATTAACATAATTTTTTTTTTATATATATATATATATATTTTTGAGAATGATCTTTAATGGCTTGTAATTCCAGTAGCTGTGCACAGAAAAATGAGCTAATTAAATTAACAAGATATTAATGTTCATGTTTTTATATAAATTGAAAATATTCAATGAACTTGAACGCTTATGACCACACCTTGATATAAAGGAAATAAATTATTGAAATATTTAATTGTTTTTCTGATGTGAATGGAATGCTTGAGGAATGCATTGATTATAGAAGAATAATTTGGAAAAACTTATATACAGCTTTGTTTCCTTTGTTTTTTCCGAACTGCAAAACAATTTGAAATCATAAAGATAACAAACATTTTTTTTTCCATTGTTCATTAGATTTACACGATTCGCAAACTCATCATTCAAAGATATTAAATAAAAATAAGATAAGTCCTCATAGAATACATGAATTTCAGTAATATTTTCGCACTGCATTAAAATAATAAATTTATTATACTCTCATCTAAGTTCAGTTACAATAAAGAATCAAGAAATATTGTGCATCCACAATAATGTTATTAACATTTTCAAGTAAACTTATCTACATACTAACAATCTTACAATACGAAATAATCGCATATACAACCACATACCAGATTTCAAAGAGAGCCTCTTGTGTGGTGGTTTAATTAGTCTCGTGTAGTTTCAAATACAAATAACCCAAAACGAAACAATAAAGGTAGACTTTGTGAACATTAATATGAATATCACAAGAAGACCAAAGACGACAAAGAACCTCAATATCTTCTATACACTTTATGGGTATATGGTTATATCTTTATTCTCTTATGCACACATTAATATATCTAATACCTCCGCAACTCTCAAAGATTCTTAACTTAATTAAAAATGTGCAATCATTTTGTATTGATCTTGCGATATTCTAATTTATGTGTTTACTTAACTGAAAAGCACGGTGGTGGAGTATACTGTTTTGTCACAGGATGTCACGATTGCAAGTGAATCTAAAATACCATCCCGGCTCCTGCTGCAAAGAAAAGAGAAGAGAAAGAAAAAAACACAACAAAAACCAGAATAAAAGAAGAAAAAAACTGCCGGTTCATTTTAAATTGAAATAAAAATTAATTCTGACAATGATAATTTTTTTTTTCCTTTTCTTTTTTGTATAAAATTAAAAAGAAGATTTTAGATAATACGGTTATTTGTAATGTACCAAATAAAACTTATTTGTTTTCGGTTGCTTAATAGTTTTGTTTGTTTTGTTTTTTTTTTTGGACTAATAATTCTTTCTTTACCGTATTAAAATAAATCTATTGATATTGTAATGATGTATAACAAGGATTTATGGATTTTATTTTAAATCACGTTTTCGTATTCGTATCGCTTTTACTGATTGTTCTGAAAAGAAATCTTATTGTAAATTAAGGGACGATACTTATAGCACCTCAATACAGTATAGTCTCATTGATATTGAACGCCTAATGGACAATATTAGCAACCAAAACTTCATATTTCCTCAAGATATATTCACATATTCAGACTTGCTTGCTAAAGTTAATAGAGCATTTAGAATATTAATATATATTTATTAAGTCTTTTTTATATTTAATTTGTAACAATTCAATTTGTATTAAAATTAATAATGTTGTATTCAAAAGGTGCGATAAATAAATAAAAAAAAAAGAACGGTTCATGTATATTAATAGTAAATTTTAAAACGGGAAATTTTCAATGAATATTTATTAATATTTCTAAGTTGTTCGGTGATTGAGTCAACATTTTCATGATTACAGATATACGCGCTTAAATACACACAAGCATATACATACACACACTAAAGAAACCAACTATATTCGTTGATACGGTTTTAATTACTTACATCCCATTTCGAATTTAAATTTGAAATTTTAATGTGCGAAAGTATTATATGCTTTTGGTTGTTACTAACACTATTGCTGTTATTAAACACATTTTTAGATGTTGTTTATTAATTTATTAAAATAATTTAAAAAATTCATGTGGCTGGTATGCATGCATGTTTAAATGTTTTATAAATATTCATTATTTATGCAAAATACAAATTTATGAATTAATATTGAATTATTTAATTTAATTTTTTATTTATTTATTTTTTGTTTGTCCACTAAAACCCTCTTTATATTGCTAGTATAAGTATTCAATTCTTAAAAAAAAAAAAACTTTTTGTTACAATTTAAAGGTGGTTTAATTGACATTATTAATTAGAGATGCAAGAACGTATGGGTTGTGTTCCGTTCAACGAAGCGTTTTTATCTCCTAAAGCGTTCACGGTTTTCGTTCCGTTCTTAATTTTTTGGAAGTGTTCCGTTCAAATGAACGTTCCATTCTGTTCCGTTCTTCATATATATATGAGACTATTAGAATCAAAAGAGAACTATTCCATTTGCGTTGGCAGGCGATTTTGATCCTAATTGTATAGAGCGATATGGTACAAAATCGCTTGTCAATGCAAATGGAATAGTTCTCTTTTGATTCTAATAGTCTCATATATATTAAATAAAAATGTTTATTTCGATTACATTCCTACAAAGGAAAAATCTGAAAAAAGGAAATTAAAACAAGAGAAATTTGAACAAAAAATATTTTTTATTTTTTTAAATGTTTGAAAAAAAAATGTATTATACGAGTAATTAAGTATTTTTTAGTAGCGTATTACAAAAAATAAAATTAAAAAGAATGCAGCAAAGAACGTTCAATGCATACGTTCCGTTCAACGAAACGGCTTTTTAATTTAATATTAATATTAATATTATTTAGTACATCTTCATTCACAAGTCATAGCATTAGGAACTATAAAGTTGCAGAGACCAGCAAGACAGGCGTTTATTACTTGCACGTAATTGTACTTGCAGAAAACAACAGCTTGACAATTTAATAATTATTAAGAATGTCAACCAAATTTTTAAATCATTTCATAGTTTTTTTTATTTTGCTATAAAATAATTTAATAACAAATAAACCAATTTTCCCTTTATAAATGCATAAAACTTGAAGTGATGTTTTTTTTTAAACTGAATGTTTTGCTAATAGTTATATTTATTATATAAATACGATTTTATATCCAACGAAGTAATCTAGTACAACAATAATTTAACAGATCTTCAAATTTTACTTTAGGGTCCATAAATTTAAACTTCCAATTTTAGGAAGAGAGTAAAAGGAGAATTAACCTGAATGAACCGCGGAAGCTTTTCGAATTTCTGCCTGACCACTTATTTTGCATACAAAAAATATTCTTTTTCTATTTTTTTTGTATGAGTTTTTCTGTCTGAGAGCAAATAAAGTACATGCATATTCCTTTTTTTTTTAACAGTTCAGCACTTTCAACTAAGTGTGTATAAGCTTTTGTTTAACTTCCAACACTTTTGGTTATCTACAGGGTTGCGGTAGATATTTTCTTTTAGTATTGACGCGATGCCGATATCGTTACTAATTCATTATTGTATTTTTCGATATCGATACTATCGAAGATACTTTTCGATAAAAGTAACGAAAATCACAATGTGGATACAATTAAAGATTTCGATAGTATCATTGTTGCAAAACACAATTTCGATACCATTTAAAGGTATAGTTTTCGATACTATTCGCATTTACCTGGTTATCTAATTCAATTCATCTATTTACTTTACTGTTTATGTATGTGTGCCTTATTCGAAAATACATTCAGAATACAAAATTGAAAATTCATAACAATGTTATTAATTGAAAAATTGCCCAACAATAAGCACAAAAATTAAACGCTTTTATTAGATTTAGATATGCACAGCCGACTAAATAACATTAGTTACTATTACCAAGTCAAGCAATTGCACAAAATATTTTATTGTGTATATAATTTATTATATGCATTACTATTGTAACAGAATTAATTAGCACAAATTTGCAAACTATAAAAATTTATATTGTGATAATATATAGCATGCTACTTGACCGTACTCAGTTCGCATGCTTATATAAACCAACGACGTATTGTAAAAATATAAAAAAATAAAAAATACGATGGTAATATTAATTATTATGCAGATTGCATTTTTCTCTAATGCTATTTAGGGCTCTTCACCAAAGCTGAGGTGAATAAATTGAATATGAATAAAAAAAAAAAGTTTTTTCTTTATTTGGTCTTTTCTAAAATATGCACAAACATGTAAAATAGATTGTGTAGAAATTATCTACCAGAAAAATTGGCACAATTATCATCATCACATCACATTTATAAAAATGTAAAGAATATTCCGAGTATTTATGCATATTCACTTGGTTTAAATTAAAAGATAATATTTTCTCTTCCTTTATGCTATGTGTAATGTTTTTGTTTTGTTTCTATTTCTTTTCTTATTTTCCATTTAAATTTTTCAACCAAAAAAAAAAATAGAAAAAAAAAATAATGAAATAAGTAATAATAATAAAAAATAAATGAAAATTGTATTGTTTCAATAATCATAATTTAAGTAAATGTTTGCTATTTTTTTTTTAAATGTTCTATTATGCTATTGTTTTATCAGCGCCTTCTAATAACAATATACAAACTGAAAATATTAATACTATAACTTATATCATGTTCACTGTATGACTTTTCTCGTCTTTAGTCTTTATTAACGATCATAATCAGAGTTTTGAATCGACTTTGAAAGTAAGTAATTTAAATCATCAATATTTATCATGTGAATTCGTTTTATGATATGAAGGAATGTTTTTTTTTTCTTTTTATCTTTTTTTCTGTTGCTGTTGTTGCATTGCTTAGTGCCCACTGTCGTATCCGTGGTACGTATAAAATAAACAGCAACCTGATACATATCAGATCAAAAGGATGGGTCAAGTTTTTATTCAAACGATATTACATTTATAAAATATTATTTGTGATGCGCTTATGATGAGATGACGAATAAATATATAATATTTTGTATTTATTGTTGCTTTTATAGAGGAAACAGGTTAATGTGATTATAAATAAAACCAGAAGTCAAAACAAAATGCAATAATATATAAATATTATTAATAATAATAATAATCATTTCTTTTTTATTCATAATTTTTGTAGAATATAAATAAAGATCAGATTTATGTGTGACGACTGAGAAGTTTTTATTATGAGGTGCATGTACTACAGATTAATATTTTTGTATTGCTGTGTATTTCTATGGTAAATATATAGAAAATTAATCTTTTTTGTAGTTTTTTTTTTCTTCTTTGCTTTTTTATGTGTACATATAAGAAATATATAGCATATTATATCATTATCAATATAACAGGCATTATTATACACAATTTTGTTGTTGGTTTCGGAGTTCATTTTTTTAAATTTTAGATTGAAATGATGATAAAAAAATAATAATAAATAAAATATAAATGTCAATTCAAGTCAAAGAATTATGATCAGTATATTTGCTATTTGAAAATTTAATTAAAGTTATATTAAGCAATTTTCATTAACCAATTCAATGAGTTACTAAAACCTATGACATATTTAATTGTTTGTTTATTATTGCATTTATGTTACTATACCTTTCAGTTATCTAAACTAGTGATAAACTGCCGTAAAAACTACTTAAAACTACTTTAAACTTGACCAAAAATTTGATCCTTATTGTATTAGGTATTAGGCAATAGGGCCAAGGTAAATATTCGAATATAATTTATTATTAGCACATCAAAGAAGCCAATATTCAAATTATTCGAATAGTATATCTCTACCCGTAAGCATTGCTCAATAACGGTTAGAGATAGACTAAGATAGTTGGTATTGAACGAAAATATCATGTTGGTGAGGATTGGCCGAAATATAAATTAAATATTAATAAATAACAAACTCAAGGTAAATTGAAATGATTTTGAAATTTTAAAACAAAAAAGGCAATACTTGTTTACTTACAAAATTTACTTATTAGAGTTTACTAGAGGTATTTTTTTAGAGAAAAGTAACTCAGATCATTCTAGATTCCAGTAATGGACGGATCTATATTAAATTTATTGATTGTCGTTATTGGATAATAAAATATTTAATTAATTAATTTAAAAAAAAGAAAATAAATATCAGCAATTTTTTATATTTTCGTTAAAGTCTTTTTTCAATTACGAATATATATTAAATATTCGATGCGATACCGAATACTTTTATAATTCGTTGCATTTATAATTAATGTATCTCTAAATTTTCTTACAAAGTTAAGGATTTAATGACGATTAATTTAAAGAACATTCTCAAAACTCAATACTTAAATCTTTAGCAATCGAATTATCGACTAATGTTTAAATAATAATAATATTTCTAGTTTGTTAGAAAGTGATTTTAAATTTTCATTAAACAAATACTGTTTCTACGATATGTAAAATTCATTTTCTTTTAAAAAAATTGAAATTATCACTATAATGTCATTCATGGTAATGATTGCGATGTAGTAATGTTTACTATAAATACTATTTTGACGTGAGTCCATTTTTGTAAATTGTTGTTACACAAAGAGGAGAAAGAGAACTTATTTTTCATACAGTTTTATGCAACAGCTGTCATTTTACCTCGTAGTAATATAAAAACATGTATTTTTGTGTGGTAAGAATTACTATGCGTAGTAATCTCTTTCTCATACAAAAAAAATTACCACGGCTAGTAATATTTACCACGTGGTAGATTTTTAACACAAATACCACGATTACTACGTTTACGGTTTACCACGGTGACATGAATACCCCACAGATGTAGAATATATATACTAGATGTCGAACTTCGTGTATACATCACTAGCACGTTTGACACTTGACAGCTAAAGATAACCTAAAACGTGTCTTTGGTACCAATATTACATACAAAATATGGGTACCAAAGTGAGATTTGAGGTTATAAAAATGAATTAAAATGAATAATTACGTCATGTGCTAGTGATGTATATGTAAATAAAAAAGTGAAGCAAAAAAAAATAATGACAGAACAATCTAAGGGGGTAAATGTATTTACAGTGACCTTTTTCGCGAAAACTGCGCCATCTATTAACAGTATGGAAATCAGGGTTGCCAGATTTGTCCTCGAATCGAGGACAGAATTCGAGGACATTTCATGAAATTTCATGTTTGAACCTAAATATCTCGGTTCAGAGTGATTTTAACGCAAAAAACTTCAAAATTACCAGGTAAACAGCATTTAATTACCCGTCGATTGGTGTATTGAATGTCTCGATTCATGCAAGCGTTCTCGACTTATAGCCATTTAAAATTTTCAATTTTTCATTAAAATATTTAAAATTTTGCGTTAAAATCACTCTGAACCGAACAAACATGAAATTTCATGAAATGTCCTCGAATTCTGTCCTCGATTCGAGGACAAATCTGGCAATCCTGATGGAAATTAATTGTAATTTCGTTTATTTTATTGTTTACAAAATTGAAATGTTGAAAATGTTGCTAAATATGTTTTGTTCCAAAATATGTAGGAATATGTATGAAGAATATACATAAATACGATATAAAAATAATATAGTCCTTATTTAACTGAAATTTAAAATTTGAAAAGTAGCCATTGAACATACATTTACCCCCTTAAACATGTGCATATGTGTGTGTGTACTTGCTTCACAATACATATATAAGTTAGACATCTAGTATATATTCTATATCTGTGGAATACCCTTAATAATTTCATGTTAAAACAAAAAAATTAATGAATAAAGAATTGAATTGAATTGACGATATGTAAAAATAGATATTTCAAATTCATTTACTGAACAGATTTTATTACTGCAAGAAGTTTGATGTGATAATTTACCTGAATGAATTTTAGAACAAAAAAAAAGAGATCGTTAGTTTTATCTTATGTATAATCATCAAAGCATATTTTTAAAAATATTATTTTGGCTACTGTTTCAGATTAACCATAAAAATATTTGTGTTTTTTTTTTCACTAATTTTTTTTTACAATTTATTAAAAAGATGATATCTGAATATTTTTATGTATTTTGAAGAAAAACAGAAGATCATTATTATGAATTTAAAGGTTGATTAAATTGATAATTAATGTTGAGATTCGCTTATGTTTTACAAAATTTAATGAGCAGGTAAATATTTGGGGAAGCATTAAATTTGCTACCGAATTTTAAATATTTACTTAAGTATTTAAAAAATCTGAATTCAAATCAAAAATAAATTTCTCGAATATAATGACAATAAGTCGCGGACAAAAAAAAATTTATAATAACCCTTTTTTTATATCTCTGTCTCATTATGTAGAAAGGATTTTGAAATTATCTTTGGAATGTCACCTCATTCATTCTCAGTAATTTTAGAAATGGTGGTTCTTATACTGATAAAAGAATATAATGGTGACTATTGTTATCTTGTATAGAAGTATAGAGCACAATAATAGTTGTAGCTTGTAGCCGCTATATACGACGATCCATACAAAATAATAATAGTTGAGACGACATACGACCACTATATCTTTTAAGATTCCTTTTTTTTCTATCAGTGAACAAAAATATTTAGTTATTTCTGCCAAACTATTTCTTTTTTAATGCTGTTACTTATAAGTTCTGTTAGATTTTATTGCATGTCATTGCAGGGATTCACTTATTCTGACAAAAGAAGAGAGATAATCTCGCTTATACTTAGTCAAATAAGTAATAGAGTAAGTATGGTCCCTGTAGTAACAATATATTACTACATATAATGTCATTATTTCTCTTTCTTACCATTACACTTTTCCTTTCTAAAATAATATATTCGATTTTAAAATACCTATCGAATCTAGTTAAGGGGCCCAAAAATTTGCGTCTTACCTCGATGTATATGATGTGTTGAATACAGTTTTGTCAGAATAATATCGAACGTTACTTGAGATTATAGTTCTTTGCATTAAATTAATATTTAATATATTCAAATCTCCTTCCACATAAATATATTTTCAGAAGCCATTTTGTATGAAATAAATAATTATTGAATAAATAAACAAAATATAAAAAAAAATTATCTGAAAATATATAAAATAATAAATATATCTTAGACATAACTCAACAAACAGTTAACTGCATAAAAACAAATACAATATAGTTTTTCATTGAACATAAAAAAGCAGAAGCCATGAAGTCACGCAAACAACGGATTTAGACGCGTACGCCTTTATCACGGAACTATTGAACATCAGTAAGAGGAGGAGTTTTAGATTTATTGCGTCACAGCAAAATAGTATAGAGCACAATGATTTCTGGAGAATTATATGCTTGTTTGTTATTTTTTTTCTCTGTAAGCAAAGATTGTGTGAAAATTACTGAAAAATATTAGAAAATTTCAATTCAGCGAGAATTTTCTATCTTTCGCGTTTATATAAAGGTGGTTACATACTGTACAATTTTATTCAATTTCTTTCGTGAGAATAAGAAGTGCTTATATTATTCCATACAAAAATAATTGTTTCGTGCAACCCTCAATGAAAGAAAATTATATACAGCAGACGCTACTAACCAGAGGCACATATGCATATCATTTTCTTTACTTTTTAAATTGCAATTAACATGCAATATGCATAAACATTACTTACGTTATCACGTTTCATCGATGCCAACAATCAGTAATCCAACCATAACATAATACATCTACGACTACCTGACCATCATACACAATTTATAAAATTGTTTTTTTTTTTTTTATATAAATTTATGAATTTATGATGATCAATAATATTTCATATCTTATTAAAAACCAAACTTAATACAAAATAATAATAAGAAAAAAAACAAACTCTGAATGAAATTATGTACCCAGTGTCCCAATATATGCAAATTTTCAATATAAAAATAAAACTTAACGAAATTTATATTTCAAAACATACAAGAAGATAAAGAGAAGAAAAAAAAACATAATGCTTAAAAGAGTCTGAATGTGTTCTATATGAAAACTCTTCAGAGTTAAGATGCCAAAGAAGGTATAACCACATTGATTTATAGCGATTATAAAGCGTGAACGGGAACATTAATAATTCCCTTTAAATTTTATTGTGCATAAATTATATTAATTTATTTGTTGATTTTTACCAATACTTTAAATGTTTCATTTAAACAAAAATAAAAAAGAAAAACTAAATAAATAAATAAATGAAATAAATATTAATATTTATAAAATATAGATATATATGTGTTTGGAGTTTGCTATTAATGCCTTATGAAATTGTACCTTTTAAATGAAATAAAGTAAGAGAATATTAATGGTAAATTAATAACTTTGTGAATGGCAGCCCCATACGTCCAACAGCGAACATATTATCTTCTCGTTTTTAGTGAAATAATAAATATTTATTCATTTCTTTATTATAGTCGTTCGCACAGAATTTTATTATTTTTTATGATAAACCTTTTAAAATTTGTGCCAACAATTGCTGTAATATAAAGATGAAAAAAAAATCTACATATATTTATATAAATATATTATTACAACATTTTCTATGTCTATATATATGTTTATAGGGATTTGAAGCATTTAACTGTTGCATTAACATTTATTTGATTTTAAACTTTAATATAGAGTAGGCGGAATGTGCTGAAGGATATATTTAATACTTAATATTTAATATTAATTGTTTGCTTTGCTTGTTAAATGATCGCATCGGAAATTTCATACGTTTTATCTATTTTCTCACCGAACAATTTTTATTAATACATATTATTATATTATTTTGTAATTTATTATTAAACAATAAATCGCTGTAAATCAGTCATATCTGCTAAGTGCCTTCGCCTTTGAGGTGTGATTAAGTTCCTCAAATCCCACCTAAATTTTTAAAACAAAAAAATGAACACCTTCACAACAACCATAGATACTACATTCTAAACTCATACACATCTACTTAGAATATTCTTGATATTATAATGTTTAAATTTATCTACAAAATATCTATATAAGAAGAATTATAAACATGATAATACATTTTAACGTGATTATATTGTTTACATGTGCGAAATTCTTGAGGTATATAAATCTCATTCGATCGATGTGTTGTTTACTCTAAAAGAGACATACTAATGATACACTTAATCGGATTACAGTCATAGACATTGTAATGCCTAAATTTGAGTTATACAGATTTTGTTGGTTAAATTTCAATATACATGATTTAAATTTATACAACATAATAATGTAAATTTTGTATTTTATATTTCACAAAAAAATAAAAAAATAAAAAAATAAATAAACAAACAGAAAATTTTACCACAAAACATTTCATAAGTTATGTACAAATATGTAGGTATCTGGTATATGTAAGAGTTTAGAAGTAGGTAAGGGTATGCTATGAATTTTTTTATAAAGAGGGTGGCTAACGAAAGTGCCACCAACAGTAATTATAAAATAAGTGTTCGATGGCTATAATATTATGATTCTAGAGGAAAATTCAATAGACAGTTTGACAGAACGATGTAAGCGATTTTACGTAGTTTTCCCGCTGACCATGTAACGTTTCCATGAACGAGTATTCAATAAGTGAAGCTTACGCAAATTCATTTCGTAAACAGTCTATTTTTCATCTATTTTTTTGGAAAACGTATAGTTCACACGTACGGTATAGGAATGTAAATAAATAACATTAACTATATTGCGGAGATTTACATTAGTAAATTCGCTTACGTCGTTTTTTCAAATTGTTAATCATTTATTATCCAAGCGCCAATTTTTTCAAACACTATACTTCATAAATTATTGTCAGAGACCGGAAGAACATTCCCATTTATATGAAATTTTTTTTTTTTAAATATTTATTCAGTTTACTCATTCAGCTTATCAATTCTGTTCTATGTGTAAATAAATCATCAAAATTGTAAATTATTATGGTGTAATAATTTGGTCACCAAAGAAGCTACCTTTATGTGCTCGCATCAACATTTTCATTACAATACATTTTTAAATGCATCTACATATAATGTTATTAAAATGCATCGTGATCGTGTGTGGTCGCACTGCATGCCATTATAAAATGATAATTCTTTACAGATTTAACGACAACTAATCAGATAATCATTAAGTCGATATAGAAAGAAGAGGCGGGCTTTTGTATGTATATCTTATTAATACGTAGGTTGGCATATTTACCTGCATCAATATATAATAATAATAAAAAAAAAATAGAGTTTTCTCATTGCATTTTATGCTCACAATCACATGTATAAAGAATTCATGAAGAAATTTCTTCTTATTTTTTCTTTTTGTATGTAATGAAAGGTGCATACATGTTCTCAAACATAACAAATAAAAAAAAGAAGATTAAACGCGATTTAATTTTTTTTTGTCTGTTATTTTTGATTTTTATTAATGTAATTTTGCATGCGTGATTTCTACAAAAAAAAAAAACATCAACAATTAGGTATTAAGTAAACATGTAAATTAAGATTTTTATTTTTTATTTCGTTGGTACTATTTTTGTTTACCTTTTCCTTTCTTTTTTTTTTTTTTGCTTGCTTTAGATAATGACTTGATATTGTTATGGTTAATTAACTGCGTATAATTAATTTTAAAAGGAAAAATATTTTAATTAGTAAGATGATGAACCAGATTACATATTTGTTTATGTTGTATATTTGAACAGTCATACGTGCGGTCGTTAGTGATTTTGGTTGGTAGATATGAACTTTTAAAATCGAATTATCTTAATAATTGGAATACATATTGATAAAAGTAATTCTTATATATATGATGCACGCAGTGTTTTTTACGATTAGAATTGTTTTAGTTTTCAGTGAGTTCTCAAGTCTATTTTGCTTTTTTTTTTAGATTTATTTCAATTCATTTGAAACGCTTTATTTCTTATTAAAATTTTATACAATCAATAAAATAAAAAAAAAAAAAATTTGTTCCTATAATATTTTAACTGTGATTCTTAATTAACATTAACTTTTATTAAGCATTTAAATGCATCTTGAAATCACATTAATTTACCATTTTACAATTTTACCATTTTAATCTTAACGTCGTAATTCCCAAAGACATATTCCTTAAAGCTCGTTTCAAGGCATAATACTTATTATAGGTATATAAATATTTATTAACTGTAGTGCCTGGGAGAAAAAGGACGTATGCCACAATTTTAAAAAATTCAAGTTAATATCAATATGAATTCTATATATTTTGGTCATACCCAACCCACGTAATTTTTGAATTACAGACAACTCTATAAACCTTAAGTGAAGTTATTAATTTTTTGAAATTAATATGAATTTTTTGATTTTCGCAAAACTTCAAATGCGTTTATCTGGAAAACAACTTTATGTGGCATACGCCCTTTTTCTCTCCGGCCCTTTAAGTAATTGTGTCATCCTTGTCTAAGTTTTGGTTAATGGAAGAATTTATGTTACATGAAAATCAAGTTATTTATCCAATTTTGTTTCAATTTCAAACAAAAATAAATATATTTGTCTATAATTTTGCTCGTTATTGAGTCAGTTTGTGATTGCCTTAGTTGTGTTTTAATTCATAGGCACACCAATTTATTATGTAATAATCACATGGGAAACAAGACCATTCATGTCTAGTGCAAATATTCAAAGAAATTTCTTTATATGCCAAAATTCGTTTATAAGTTTGCCAATATAAAGATTTGACGGTGAAATCAAGAAATCAATTCTATTTTATAAAAATTTAAATGAGAAAAGCATTGTGCTTTTCTAATACGTTCGTATAGGAAAGTTGATATTCGACTCAAGAAACCATAACAATTAACAATAAAAATAAATGCTGGTCATATTTCAATTTCAGTGGGTTTTATTTTTATATTTTTAGTCGATATTATTATTTTTGTTATTATACAGGCAATTCACAACAAAGTAGCAAGATAAATATTACAGATAACGAAAAAAGAAAAATTAAAACGTTTGTTTTACTAGCCAGTTGACATTGTTAAAAATAGGTGGTAACTTTCACGAAATAAACATAATATTTTAATAATACATTTTGTATAACAATAACATATAAACCTGGCCTGGGTGAATTTTTCATATGAACATGATTTTTCCATCACTTGAAAACATAAATTACCCCTTCATTAACTGAAAACACACAAAAAAATAAAAATAAATAAATAACAAAAAAAAAAGAGAGAAAACAATTCTAACGTTAAATGTTCAATGTACAAGAACATGCTTGTCAAAATATTTTAATTTATTCTAGTAATTCTCATAGAGAATGTGAACTAAAAGTCGACGATAAAAATGTGTTTTTTGAATTTTTGACACGAACTTTTATAATACCTGGCCGGATTATATCCTCAAATATGCATAATTCTATATGAGTACTCGTCTACTTATAGGTGTTTCAGAAGCTACATGACATACTATTTTGTAACCAACAGATAAAGACCCTTGTAGCTTTTATATTCCAATAGATTCATATATAGATTCACGATTAATTAATTAATACGCAAAGTTTAAATGTAAATTGGAGAGACTTTATTATTTTCGTTTTGTGTAAGATATATATAGTTCTAATAATGGACTGTAGCGTTGGGAGCAGCTCTACAGATTTTCTTTAGGAAGATTTCAATTTGACCCATGTTTGATTACTCCTCAGCTTCTTACCCCTAGCTTCTGGAGTACTTATCGACTGTGTATCGATATAGGGATGATCTTACAATTTTATCAATTCGATATGGTCTCTTCATATCACAGTTTCGCATCGAATAGATATTGGAGCAATATAGATTTTTAATATCGATGGTTATTAGGGTTTAATTTAAAAAAAAGGTAAGCTAAGCCATGATTGAGTAAATCTCAGTAGTTGTTCTTAGTGAATGTTCAGCCCCATGATTAGCGATTTTTATGGTGGCATTATAATCAATACTCAATACTATAAATCTACTCAATAATTAAGTCAATTTAAGTACAATAAGAAGCATAATATAATCCAAAAAACCTTCTACTTGTAATTGAATTGAATTAAATAGAATTATTCTTGTGTAAATTATTTTAACTTATTTTGTTCATTAGCTTGAAACTATAATACATATAAATTTGATATTTCCCCAAAAATTTTTGTAGTTAATTCCGGTCAACATTTTTTTTTTTTATATTTGCATAACAAATCGGTACAAACATAATAAAATATGCGTTAAAACATAAAGGGTTGCCAGTTTGTTAAGCTATTACACTTCCACCACATAGAGAGAGTGAGTTCCCTATTTAAAAGATATGTACATTTTAACCAAAACATGAGTAAATATCAGCGTGTTAAGGAAACAAACCTGCTGTGAAGAATTTCTTATACAAAACTATCAATTTAGATGTTAATGAATTTTTATTTATTATATTTTTTTTTGTTCTAACTTTATTTTTATTTTAGTTTATTTATTTTTTTTATTACAAATTTTTCTACCATAAATATTATTTTTGAAGTAACAATTTAATAATGAATCGGCACGTTTTAAGAAATTTGTACGTGTAAAACTTATAAGACACTCTTAATTAAATATTTATTGAATACAAACAAAAAAAAAAAAAAACTACATCAAAACAAAACCAAAAGCTAAAAAAAGTATACATTTTTCTCATAATCATAAATCGATAAATCAATTCATTCATAAATTATATTCATTAAAGTGATGGTCGTCTTTTATAGAGATGATGATGAAGTCAACATAATTTAAAATGCATCACCTTTCTGCACAATAATGTTGATAATAGTATGGTGTGGATGGATGTGATGTGACGATCAGTCATGTAATATGGAGGTTCGCTTTGAAATGTATATTATTAGTTGTCGACTTTGTTATTATAAACAAACCGCCTGGATATATTGCAGTAGGCAGTAGCAAATCTCGGTGTTGAGTGTACTGCAATTAGTATAGGATTTTTTTTTTTTTTTTTTAAGATCACGTTACTTTATATTTAACGAAATTAAAATCATGTTTACGTATGTTTTAACGGTTTTTATTGATTGAATTTGTAAACGTTGAATAGTGTGATATTAAAACTTTTCATGAAACAATTTATTATCTGTATATTTATTAAGTAAGATATGAATTACAACGGTTAGAATATTGGAATTAATCTTATATAATTAAAAAACAAATGATAAAATTGTTGCGTTGTTGATTGGAAATATTGCCGAAATTCTGAATAAAATTGATGAGCACATTGAAAATTTACAAAATTTCCCAAAAAAAATTCCAATTGACAAAATTTTAATTTATATTTTAATCGTATTTTAATACTTTTATGCGATTTATTTTATTATTTCTAATTTACAAGAA
This sequence comes from Catotricha subobsoleta, assembly GCA_011634745.2. Lineage (NCBI taxonomy): Eukaryota > Metazoa > Arthropoda > Insecta > Diptera > Cecidomyiidae > Catotricha > Catotricha subobsoleta. The sequence goes on from JAABKK020058759.1 coordinate 32,663, forward strand.
TATACCTTTGAACTAATTGAAAAGAAAAACGATTAAATCAAAATTAAATTCAAATAATTTTGAACTTTTTAAATTATTTTATGAACCCAATCTTTATTTACGTTATAATATGTATTAATAAAAGAAATCATATCTTAAATTTAACAAAGTCTGAAGATTTCAAAGCCATAGATATATATGAGGCTTTTTTTTTAATTTGAAAAATCCATGCACAAATAAAATTGTAAAGTGTATTATTATAAATTAAGTAACGACAACAGTCTCGCTTGATACTTGTTTGCTTTATTTTCATTCAAAAGCTGTCTGTGGCAAAACTGTAATTATAATGAATAAAGTTTTTTAATTGAAGCAGCTCTTATAAGATTTGTTACCTGAAACAGCGAAGTACAATAGGTACTTTTACACCAATAATATAATTCTTTTTCTGCAAAAATCAATTACAAAAAGTTCTTCGCAACAGAATAAAAGTTTACTTTTCGATATGCAAAATACTAAATAAGCCAAATTTATGTAGCTCTCAATAATATAAAATAGGTACTTTAAAATAAATACGCATTAGGGCTGGCATATTATTCGGGATAATAATGACTCGAATAATCGATTCGTGAGTTATTATAATTAATCCGAATTCGAAACAATTTATTATTGTAATATTCATAATGTTTTAACTATTCGCATATTTGCAGATATAGTAGAAGCGTAAATAAACATTGAATAAATTTCTAATTGGTTTAGTTAAAATACATGAGATTCTAAAGACAAATGGAGATTGCCGGTTTTGGTTCTAGACCCCTCATATAATCAAAATGTAATAATTTAGAAAAGAACTAGAAAAATCCAGACGTATATGACGGAAAAAAAGGCAAAACTATATATGTAGTACTATTCATCTTATTTGTATATTCGAATATTCATCTCAACCCTAGTATGCACATTTTTACCATCTTGTTCATTGCCATATAATATATTTTAAGAAAACAAATGATAAAAAAAAAATGTGTTAATTAACAATTTTCAAAGTGACTATAAATCCCAATTAACAATGCATTGTAAATTATGCTTTCTGCGTGTGTGTTTTATTTTCAATAAAATAAAATTTAAAAGACAAAAACAAACAAAAAAGCCAAAATAAAACAAAAATTCAAGAAGAAAAAGCAAAGAAAAAAAAAACAAAGAAGCGAAAACACAATTTTTTTTTTCTCTCCTCTCGAATATTTATTTTGTTTCATCGCAACGAAATTTTAATATATGTAAACGTTTCACCTATGCACCGCATCCCATGCAAGAACCGGCAATGTACATAAAAATGTTTGGAAAACAGCCTTTTAATATACATTTTATTCACATTTCACACACTTCACACAATCTTTCGTACTTTTAATATAATTCTATAATGTATTTGAGCTCAGTATGTTTTTGTATTTAGATTTTATAAAATAGTTTGCATCGTTCATTCTTTTTAAGTTCTTCTCTTGAGTGCATTTACTTGTTGCGGACCTTACTCACAGCATGTATTTAAGGGTAAAACAACGTCCCAAACAATATATTCTGCTTTATTTTATTTTATTTTTGCTTTTCGTATAAATAAAATAAAATAATATAATAAAAATGGTGTGTATTAATAAAATGGATTTCCTTAGCCTTTCTATATTTAGATATGTTCTTAAGAATAAAAATAAGAAGAAAAAAAATTAGCATTTCTATATAGGTACATATTTAATGCAAAGTTTTGTTACAAAATTAAAAATGCATTTTCAATATGGCAGAATGGTGACCGATAATGATAAATCTCTTATCAGATTTAAAGCTTAATGTTAAACGAAAATGTTCCTTTTTTGTATTAACACTCCAATAATAATAATATATTAACATCACTTAAATTGTGAAATATGTTCAAGTGGAAAAGATACTCTATTGGCAGTTGAAAGTATTTAAACGGATGCTTGCATTTGTGTACAAATATACGACGTTTTAAAACAAATTATTGCTGTTTTGTTTCACTTTTGAAACAAAAAATTGAAATTTTGTAATAAAATGAAGCCTTGGTTTGACAAACTTTTTTCACTTTTTCTTATGTGTATTTGATCCATTTTTTTTACTCTGTTATTACGCAGGTGTTTAACTGTTGCATTGATCATTGGACTAACAATTATACAGAATACAGACGTTTGTCGTATAGTATCATTGGTATGTTTGATCCAATACAACCTCATCTCACCTCAGAATGTTAAAATATAAGAAAAATAAAGCGTTACATGAAAATCCCTTGACAGCTTGTTTAGCTAGTTTTTGTGTCATTATAGCTATGGCTGGGACGAATATTCGAATAACTAGATATTCGAATATTAATTTTAACGAATAATGCCAGCCCTAATTATATTTGAATGGATGAAAATTAACTTTAATATGTCAATATTCATGAATCGTCAGCATCGTCTAAATTTAATTTTCGAGTAGAAAGAAGCCTTTTATAATTATTTGGCTATATTTTGCAAAACATTTCATTTGTGTGAATAACATTAGCGATTTACTTTATATTCATTAATGATTAATTACAGACAATGCGTAGGTACATTCAAATTCATATCTCATTCAATCAAAAGTGACAATAAAAACTAAGATAATATCACTTAAAATAAGTTTCGCTTAGTTTTTAAATATTAAGTAAGCTAAACGTCGCAAATAAGTCCTTGTTCAATTTTTCAAACCAAAAAAAATAAAAAAAAGTGATTTATTTCAACTATATGTGGTGTAACCATTAGCAATTTATAAGAAATATTATATTTCTTATGATTCTCAACCATTGTTTCACAATTTAAAATTTTAAAATATTATTAAAAGACAACCATTTATTGCATATTATTACACAATTTAATGCATCATAAGACATAAAACCATTTATAATAAAGTCCTTATATGTACATACTAACTTTCATTTTATTATACTTGTTGGTTAAATAGACTAAAGTTGACCATATAACCATTTAATGCCCGGCATACAGCGATTCATACAAGTGGTTTTTAAATTCCTTCAATGTTCACATAATACCAATAAGTATTATATAAAATAATAATAATAATAATAATAATACTCGTAACGACTACCACTTGTATTATGAAAATATAATGTTCACCCAATTTTATAAAATATAACAACGACGTCTAAGCAAATAAAATCATAATTCATTTAATAATATAACAATAATAATACCTAAGGATATGACTTAATAAAGGAAAAGACATGACCACAAAAAAGCTTTATGGTTTAATGAACAAGTTCATGCTTGAAGGCAAATATTATTGTTTTCATACATTGAAGTATATAAATTGTGAATAAAATAGATGGAAAACATATTTTCCTTCTTTTTTTTATAATTTTTTTTTCTTCTTTGTTATTGGATTGGTTGCTATCAAATTTTGACTAATTCTAATAATAGAGCTTTAAATAACAATAGGAATTTATTTCAACCACGTTTCTACTAAATTTATAAAGAGATTTAGCCGCAAAGCAATAAGAAAAAAAAAAACGAAATTAAAACAGTACTCAATAAACCACAATTTATGAGAAGAAACATTTTTCCGATAAATTTCGTTCCGTATTTTTTTATTTATTTATTTTTATTTTTTTTTTTTTATTAAAAATAGAAATGAGAATCTTCTAAGCTATTTAGAAAAATAATTTTTAAATTATTTATTAGAAAAATAAAAATAAAACTTCATGTTAAAAAATGTAGCACAAAATTCTAACAAACAAATTTCTGTCCATTAGGCACATTATAAATTAATTAAAACAAAATATTTGTAAACCCTTTTCTGAATAACAACGATACTAATTTTGATACAAAATAAAATATTCAAAGTTAAAATCTTTTGTTATGTTATGTGAAAAGCATTGATTAATATCTACTTTTAATTTAAACGTTCTGACTTACCCCGACATAATTTAACATTGACGAAAATATACTTGCGCTAATATAAAATAATTTGTATACGTCAAATGTCACCAAGTGTTGTAAGTGTTTTACTGTCCCATCTTTTCTTTTATTTTTTTTTTTGCTATTGTGTCTTGTATATACGAATTGATATATTTAAATAGTTCAAGCAACACTTAAATTTATGTTAGAGATGAAATATAAAAATTAATATTGTTTATTTTAAAAGATTTAAATTTTAAATGGCGCAATTTATTTTAAAGAATGTATTTTAAAAAAAACGAATTTATTTTGAAAAATTAATTTGATTAATGGTGTTTTACATATTTTACGAAAACAATCATTTTCGTTAACTTGAAAATACAAAAAATTGGAATGTGTTAACTGTTAATTATACAGACAATACAACACTCCATCGCACAACACTTGGTGTGATATATAACAATATACATAGTTAGCATATTGTCAATATTTTAGATAGTAATTTCACGAGTAGTGAAATATTTACGTAATTTTAAACCTTTTTTCTTTAACCTTGAAAAAAATAGTAATTTTACTTTATATGTAAATTCAGAAGGTAATTTTACATTATTTTGTATTCAATTTTAACTTATTATCAAACATTTTACTCAGCAAGTAAAATTCTGCAAAATCGCGATATTTTTTATTACATTTTCATTATCATATTTTTTATATTTCAGTTTGCTTATCCAATCATATCCATCATAAGTTAACCTAATATGTATATTATGTATAATATACAGAGCAAAAATAATTTTTCAATATTTTAAAAACGTCGACTAATAGATTAATTATTATCTTTGTGCTCTGCGCGTATTCTCAAGTAAAGCATGAGCATGAGCACGAAGCGCCCACCTCTGATAATATATAATGGAAAGAGTAAAAGAAATTTGAAATATTTACCAAAGAAATTAAACTAAATATGTATATTGTATATGTGTCTAATATTACGTACATTTTTTCTCCACTTTTAACGTAAGTTTTAAGGAAAGTGAGGTAAATCAATTTGGTTAGTTAACTTAACACTAAATTTACGTAAATTTAATTTCATATACTAGCTATATATATAACTATATTAACTATTTTTTGTAAACTTAACGAGTCATTATTATTATTTTTAATTGAATATCACTGATTTCATTTTTTATATTTAAAAATTATAAAAGTTCATTATTGTTTATTAATACCTTTTCTTTTTTCTTTTTCAGGATCCAACAACGGTAGGTTAATGAGAGTAATTGGCGACTATATGAATGAAGTTCCTTCGGTAGCTACACAAAACTGAATTTAATTTATCTATAACTCTGAATTTTGTCATACCCTACTTTTTCAAGTTCGCTTAAAACTATATTTTAAGTTTATGCACAATTAAAGTTAACTTAATTCTTTATGGTATTCTCGTTTCAACAAGCATGGTATTTCAGAGTATAATATATTTTATACCCTGATATAATATTTATGCTTGTTTTAAAGCATTCCTTAAATATATATATCATAAATTAACTGAAAATATACTTTTGGCTGACATCCACGCCGGGTATCACAAAATATTAACAATATAAACAAATAAATAATTAAATAAAATAATCAAAAGGCAAATGGTTCATTTAGAGACGTTATTCGGGTAACAGAAGTTTCTCTAATAGAGGTATTATTGTACATGTTTTTATGAATCGTGAAAATGGGTAAGAAAATAAATACATAGAAATTATTAGTACATAATATTATTAATGAATTAATTTTTAAATGTTTCTGTTTTATTACAAAACAACTCCGTGAAATCGACAATAATAAATTTAATAATAAACACTTGATTTCACAATTAAAATATTTTTATTATTTATTCATATATACTTAAATACAATGTACAGAAGAAAAAAAATGTGCAATAAGAGCAAAATATGTTATATTGAATTTAAATAAATAATATGAATATTATAATTGTGAAATCAAGGTGTTCATTGTATAATTTATTGAACTAGTACACATTTCTGATAATATTTTTATCATAAATAATGTCCTGCTATATTTAAAGTATTGTCGTCATGTTTTCGAAACAAATATTTTTAGTTGGTGATCATTAATTAACTAAAATACCA
>JAABKK020058759.1:38814-61878 GCA_011634745.2 Catotricha subobsoleta
GCTATATTTAAAGTATTGTCGTCATGTTTTCGAAACAAATATTTTTAGTTGGTGATCATTAATTAACTAAAATACCAGCAGTTCAATTATAACAATAGACACACCACTTACATATTTACAAGATTCTTTGAAATATAATTGAAAAATTTGGGCAATTTCACTGATGTAAGATTATATTTGGCTCACATTATCGATTAAATAATAAAAGGACTCTTCGAAATTGTCTTATTGATGAAAAAAATGGCTACTATTTACAATTCATTTTATTTAGATAACATTTTAAATTTTCAGCAAAAATATTAAATGATTAAATGTTTGGTAAAAGAAAAACCTATTAAAAACTACAACGGATGGAATTAAGATCAAAATCACTTTTCACAACATATGGAGTGGACATATTGCGTTTTGAAACCAATCTAATCATTTCTTGATGAATCGTGGTGCTTTATTTTACTCTAGAGAATGTGCTCAAGTGTCTGATTTTCATCAGATGATATAAATTCATAGTTAACATAAATGACTTATAATATTATGATTTTAATTTTAATTCAAAATTTCGACGTCTAGAAATTACTTGAAATTTTTTATGATACATAATTATATTTTTTTCTCATTTCAATACTTCAATAAATATACCTTAGTCTAATATAATTGAACGCAAAAATCTTTGTTACATTATAAAATACTGAAATACTTAAGTATCCAATCGTCTTCAATTAAATAATTTCAATTCAAGCGTCTTAATTTAATATATATCTATTTATACAAAAAAAAGATTAAAATATGACGGAAAAAAATACTATAAAACTAAGTTATTGTCAAAAACCAAGAATCATTCAATTAAAGTACAGTAGAGAACATAGTTTTATCAAACGAATTTATCAAAAAAAAAAAAAAATATCAACTATAACATTAAGTATATCGTTGCTTTATTACCATAATTATTTCATGTTATTAATTCATATCTTGTTAGACCTAGTTTTGACCTGTCATTAAGTCTTAATATTTGTTTTGACAATCATCATCACCAGCAACAGCGACACAATATATATTTATTTTCATTTTGTATTTAAAGGTATGACGTCGAGGTTATTCAGGTACATTCTCAAGGGAGAGTAGTTGCAATAATTTTTCATTTAAATAAATAAACAAGAAATAGGGCATTTTTTTTTTTTAGAAAATATCACATATAAGCATTTATTTCTATTTATTTATTATTAGTTTCTTCTTTTTTTGTGTGTGTCCTGAACGAGTTTTTAATTGCTAATGTTAAAGAATAAGTATGGGCCTGACGTTGAAAAGCGAATTATTATTTTATTACAGTTTATATTAATAATAAAAATGAAGATATCACGTTCGATAATGTCTAATATATTATTCTAACAATGATAAATGAAGTAAAAATATGACCCTATTTGTATAACTGTGACGCGTTTTTTTTTTTACTTTATGTATTCAGTAGCGAGCTAATGTATGTATGTAGAAAAACTATAAACTTATTAAAAAGTAAGAAATAAATAAATAAATTTACGTTATTTAAATGAATGTTTAGTAGAAGGTTAAAATAGATATGATTATCGCATAACCAAGATTTTATGTCCTTTATAGTCTTCATAAACTGTTAATGTTTTCAAAAGAAGAAATAAAAAATATGTCCAATTCAGTAGTTATAATATACATCAAATGAATTCAAATAAGATAGAGCCAGCTAACTAATTCAATTTATCGACATGTTTATAGTGAGCAATAAATTTAATCAAGTAAATCTTTCTAATGTGACTTCTCTGAAATTGAAAACTTTGGTTGATTAATTAAGTGTTTTTGTACCTCTAAATGGAACACAAACAAAAAAAAAATTAAGATATCCTCTAAGTGAAACGTTTCACCTATGATGGTGTCATCAAATAAAAACAATTTATGTATTTTTGTACCTCTAAATAGAACACAAAAAAGAAAAAAAAAAGTATAAAATACCCTGAAAAGTGAAACGTTTCATCCTAAGGACGCGACCGAGTGGTGTTTCACTTAGAACGGTTATACTGTATCAGTAGTCATTTTACAATCACAACATAATTGGACATAGTTTCAATTATTCATTTATTACAATTTTTTTTTTATATTGTTTTAAAAATAACTACGGTTTTCAATAATTATGTTCACGTTATTATTTGAATTAAAAAAAAAAAAATCAATAAAATTAATCGACACAATTAGATTCAAATTTTAGAATTATTTCAAAATGTTTAAATTTTATTGTGCCATTATTTAAATTATATCAAAAAGAAAACTATGACAATAACAGACAGATAGACAACGAACATATTGGAATAAATAATCATATAAAATCGTTGAGTTAAAAAAAAAAACCTTAAAATATCGTTCAGTCATAATTAACCATTTCAATGTTTTTAAATAAACGAACATAATGTCCATCATAAAATTATGTCATCGAGAAAAGTTTCAATAACTTTCCTTACAATTATATGCGGAGAAGGTTAAATATTACATATATAATATATTGAAAACAAAACTTATTACATATTCACAGCACTAACTGATAAAAATTACATAGTGCTATAATTATCATTAACATTATATTAACCAAACTATGTATTTAATCTTTTTTTTTTGTCTTATATTCTTAGTATAATTTCTTTTTTCAATTGTTAAATGTTCCACAAAGGTAAATTCGTTTTGATGTTAATTTAACAAATTAAATGTTAATTTAATTTAACAATTGCATGAAAATTGAAATGTATGAGCACATAGTCAAACACAAATTGTACAAAGTATAAAGTTGTGATGATAACGATAAACAATATTAAGTGACCAGTTAAATTTCATTCTTCATTATTTATTTTGCTTCTTTTTTGTTCCATTTCGTTATCTGCTGAAAGTAAGTCGTAAAGTATGTGTAAAATGTGTAATAAATATTATGATGAATGTGAGTAAGCAAGTATAAAAAATAATAATATAGTAAAATTCATAACCAGCCTTAACAATTTGCATCTGCCTTGCGTGTCGGCCAAAAAGGTCCGTGCGTAATCCAACCATCATTTTCATTTCATACATGAATAATGATTACGTTTATAGAAGAGAGAGAGGCACCTATAATATATTTATAAAAAGCAAAAAAAATTAAAATGATCCTGAAAAGATGATATCGTTGATCCCTAATGTCAGTCATTTGAAAGTCGCTAATCACAAGTTTTCAAACGTTACAATATAAACAATTCAAAGAGACATTTATTATAAAACTCACATTAATGTAAATAAGTATCACTAATACACGCGCTAAATGCCCGACGGCCAGACGTCAATTTAAGATTATATTGTTTTGTATAATATAAATATGTCGCTTTGAACAACAATATAAATTGCGTGTTGATTTAACCGTATTATTATTTATTTATTATAGATTTTGTTTTTGTTGTTGTTGTTGTTATTATTGTTTTATTTTAGTAAAACCAAACGCAGCAAATACGTTTTTCACTCGATAAATAAAATGCATCCTCTCTTTAATGTAGATTATAATTTATTGTATATTGTTCTTTCACTTGTCTCATTATATTAGCCAATAAATTATTTTCTTTTGTATAACTTGCATTTAAATAAGTTGATGACAAAGTACCTTGTGTGGTGAGATATGCAAATTAGGTGTTCCATCAGTCATGTCTGTTGCGTTTTTCATAGTTTGGCTATTTAGAACAATTTATCCATAATAATTATTGATCCATTATAATAATAATAATAATTTAATAAAACAATTTTGTCTGGCAAATTTACGAGTTGTTTTTTTTTTTTTTGTCATGCTGTTAATAAATTTTTAGTGTATAATGTCAAATTGCGAATATTATTACATATTATTATTTTTCGTTGCCCTTAACGTTTTTATAGTTATTTTTTTAATGCATTAATTTTCTTTTTTGGTATATAATTTGAATATTATGTAAATAATGGTATGGTGGTGAAGTGATATCAATTTAATGCAATGTTTTCTGGAAATGATAACATCTGCTTCTGTTGCATTCCTTTTCTTTTTATTATTTGTCAAACTATAAAATGTAAATTTCCAAGTTTTAATTGAAATGACATTTTGTGATTTTGTGGTTTCATATTTAAAATTATGCGTGTTTATAAAGTCAATTTCCTTAATATTATGCTATAAGAATGATGAAGCGATCTAGAAAAATAGTGTACGATAGAAAAGCAAACACAAAATATATGTTTTATTGTATTTAGTTTTTTTAGACTAAAATTTAGCAGTTTTTAGCTCAAAATTTAAAATTATTTTAATTTTTCTTTTCTGTGAATTAAAGTGATAAAAAAAATAAAAATCTCATAAAGGTCCTCCTTTATCATTTTTATTAAAAACATAATTTTCAAAATGATGTGTTTGGAGAGGGGTTCAAAATTTAACTGATTGTTATAAATGTTCATATTAATCTCTTATTATCAATGGATACAAGAAAAACTTACGTCATTTGGAAAACGTTAAAAAAAGGTTTTTTCAGAACGCTCTAATAAGTATATTATTATGTATATGTATATATTCTTTTGATTCGAACAACTAAAAACACTAATTCCATAAAGATTTAATAAGTACCTATAAAAAAAATTATAATTCATTTTTCTACACTGCATTCATTTAATAATATTGATTGATGAAAATATGTTCCAGTGTATGCTCACGTTAGCAACAATTTATATTATTGCAATTTTTTTTTTATTTTAATAGAATTTCTATAAATATTGAAAAATGAAATATAAAACTAAAATAAAATAAGTACAAAACTGTGTACCTGCCTACCTCTACTTACCAATGATTATTTATGAACCGAGCCAAAGCTAAGGCTCCTATGTTACCTCTGCCTTAACCAGCAATATGAATGCGTGTTAGATTAATCAGACTTACTAAGTGCATGATTATATGTCATTTTCGTGCATGTTGCGCGTTATTAAAACATGTGTTTTTATTTTATTTCATTTTATTTTATATTTCTTGTTTTTTTTTTTTTTATTTCTAATAAAAAATATTTTGTTTTTTTTTCATAATATTTTGTTATTCCTTTTTTTTTTATTTCATAATTCGTACCGATGTACTGTTTAATATGGACATTCTGTAAATATGTGGAACTGCACACTGGACGGACGACTCACTTGGATGAATATCTATACACACACAATACTAATTACAACTGAAACCTATGTATTAATGGTTCGGTTCCTGATGGACTCTATATTTGTTTTGCTGTCCCGGTATTTTATTATTTTTGTTAAATACCTCGATGACATTTTCAACAATGTGATAATTCAAATAAAAGGGCGTAAGTATACATTTATTATATTAAATTTTAAGTATCTATAATGCAATGATAATAGATCTATGAAATTACATGAATATCTGAAACACAGAGTTTAATTTAGTTTAATACATATAATAATAATTTTTACCACATTTCTGAGCTATTCACTATTTTTATAATTAAAATATGACGAGCTATGCATTAAAATGTTTCAGCTACCTTTTTTTTTTTACATATGTACATTAAATTATTGGATATTTAAAATATTGTGACGCTGTCACCATAACACATAACAACACATAACATACACTGTCCCTAATTCAACGTAATATCAGTTTTATAAAATAAAATTTATGCAAATTTTTCTTTTTCAACTGATAAATTATATATATTGGTGGTTTTAAGAATGAACAAGATGTTTCTATGTGACTCGAATTTCTATATGTCCAAACATTTTCATTTTTATATATAAAAGATTGTAATCGGGCATATACGAGTGAAATGCGCGGTTTTAGAAAATGTATAATTAATAATTTGTTTAATATTATTGGATTGTAAATTCTCTTGAAACAGAAAACACAGGTTGCTAATTTAATTAACATAGACTTTTAGAATAATTAATAATGACACACATTTTCATCTATGCATCTAGTCTCAGTTTTGTGTTTTAATAATAAAATTGAATGTATTATCGCTTGTGAAAATCATAAAATTGTTTGTCAACCGAAATTCGATCTTAAAAACAAATATTTCATTAATCAATATATTCAAGTAGAAGAACTGTGCATAAAATTAAAAAAAAGAAAAAACATAATTTTTTATCATTTATTTTAAAATTTAAATAATAAAATAGAAATATATTAATTATCAATAAACATTTCATAAGCGCATAAAATGATAAAAATTAAAAAGAAATAAGTTTACATTTTAAAAAATAATAAATAAATGATGTAGAAAAAAAAACGTAAATTTCATATAAAAATTCTTATAATGCATGAGATGAAAACTGTCCTGGTGAGACCTCTTAATCATATCCAACCCACTCAACATGAATTATGACTCTACAGAAAATGAATCTTTCTCTCTTCTTATTATTTTTTTTTTCTTATTTCATTTCAAATGCATAATTCAACAAAATTAAAATAAAATTAAAAACGATTGTGACTTTGGATGTTATGCCAAGCCAGACCAGGCCATCCTCTTACAATGTCATTTAGTTCTTTTTAACGAAAACAAAATAGTATTTAAATAACAAGGGAATTTAATTTTTTTTCTTCTCTTTTTTTTATTTGGAAGATATGATTTTTAATTTAATATATCAAAACAATGGAATGTATGGCCGACATCTTATAAATAATAATGATAATAATTTTATTCAACTTGAAGTAATATACCACAATTTTGTATCTCTCTTTTAAAAATAATAATAATAATAATAATAAAAATAAAAAAAAAACATTTAATGACTGCAGGTGGCATGATGTGGGGGTATATACTATTATAGTTTTTGAGTTTTATATTCGATTTGCTTGTTTTTTTATTTTAGTTTTTAATATAAATAAATAAATAATATTTGTTCAGATATAATTTATTTTCATAAAATTTGTAGTTTTATTCAAAATTCAATTCTAATTTTGTTAAATGTCTTAATGATAAACAATAAAAGAAAAACCATTACGAATTTTTCACAAAAACAAAATTGCAAAAAAAAAAAAAATACTTAATGCAATTTATAACAAGCAAATTGAATTAAAATGAAAGGCAAAAAGAAAAACAATTCGCACTTTGAGATCCATGATTGTAGATAAAATTTTAGTTTCAATTTGAAAAAGATTATTAGTAATTATCGAACAAGGTGCTAATTTATGATTTTTTTTTTCACATCATTAGTGTCAATTAGGTGCATCTAGATAAAATTGCATTCTTGAAGAATTTTTCTTTACTTTTTTTTCTCTCTATTTTTTTTAAATTTCTGTTCTAACTTTATTGCACGTAATAAAACATTTTATTTTACAAATCTTACAATCAATAACTAAATGAATTTACTAATATACGATATATAATATTACCACAGAATTTTTCCTATTATTATAATCACAAAATTCTTAGTCCGAACAAAAAAAATGTATGGTTCACACCCAAAAATTCGATTACTTTTCTATTTTCACCTTAAATATCGAAATAAAATTCATTTACATGCATTTGGCTTAACAGTTTTGTCACCTGCTATTTTGTTTTGTTTTGTTTTTTTGTGTTGTTATCGCGCATGTTTACTTTTAATAAGTACTCTCTGATGGTATTTTCGTTCTTCAGACAAAAAATAAATAAAATAATAAAAAGTCTATGTCTTTAAGCGCAAAAACTGCTTTCTAGCGCATTTCATTTATGATGGACTCTGGACTTGATGGCTTATTCATTTTAATGCACCTAAAAGTGTATATCTTCATACGCATCGCAAACACATGATAAATTAAATGAAACAAAAAACCTAAGGTTAAAATTCTTTGTGTGCGTCTCTTTATTTTATAATAAAATTATATCGGTTTGAATATAGAGCATTTATATGATATGTCGTTATAATATCTACTCAAAAGAAGAATGAAAAAAATAAAATAAATATGGTTGCGTGATATGGTTAGGACAGGTGCCATGTGAATATATATATATATATATCGCGGTATATTTCATCGAATACCACACTAATAAGGTTTTGATATGGTGCAAGATAAGAAATTATGTATTTAGGCTATATAATAATAATATTAAAAATAATAATAATAACAATAATAATAAGATATTGGAATATCTCATCTTATTATCATCACATTAGCAAATACTTTCAATTTTATTAAATACCAAAATTATTCATAAATGAAGATATTAAATTAACAAAAAAAAAAAAAAAACTATTATAAAAAGAATTAATCAATACCGCATTCACGTCTTAAAATATTGACATATTCTATATAATATTAATAAGCTTCCATTAAGAATTTTCTAATATATAACATCCATCCATCCATCCATGCACTATCAAATACCGGCAAATTGTTAAAACTGTCAATAATTTCGATGTTAATTCCTAACAGTTTGGAAATATGAAAAAATTTCTAGCATTACTAGCTGGCTTTGTTATAATAAAATATATTTTAATTATTAATAAGTATAAGAAATTGTAATACCAGTGACGATTATTGATATTAGCTAATTAGCTTAACGGTAGACGTTCGAGCCGGACCGGGTAAAAATTGTAATTTTATATTATTTGTAATAGTTTATGTGATTTTAAAAGCTTCAAAATAAAAAATAAGGAAAAAAAGTATATAATTTTTATTAAATTTATAGACGTTAATTTTTATTTTGTTTTATCGTAATTGATATATTTTTTTTCTATCTTTTTTCCATGTCGCCATCTATACAACCAATCGCAACAAAAATCGACAATCAACAAATTTTTTAATATGTGACTGCACACACAGTATGTAAGTATTTTATTTTATCGTTTACTTATATTTATCTTACACTCCTTATTAAATTCATTTAAATGAAAATATCACATTTTCAATTTTATTAGATTTATTTTCAGGTACTTTCTCAATCTCAATACAAAAGTTATTTTTTTTCTCCTTTCTCTTATAATTCACTATTGCAATGCATTAATTATAATACGACCATCCGTGGATTTTATTGATTCATTACTCTGGCTTCTATTCAGTGTCGAGTAAATCTTTCGCCTTTTACTAAAGATTTCCGTGGATAGGAGCACTCTAATGAGTCTATAAAAATATTTTTGTTTCGGATCCGAGCAATCGGGTTCAATTTGTATATTTAAAAAATAATAAACTTTATTAGTTTCATAAATAAGAATCTATGGTGACGATTTCTTTTATCAAAATAAATGATGCTTTTCTTATAAAATTCATTTGTTATTAATGTGCTGCTTTAGATAGCTGGATGTGTTCTAAAAAGACTGAACAGTACAAATGATTTTTTGTTTATAACTACGCCAAATGTACGAAATTAAAAAATGGGAAACAAAATAAGAAAATTTAATCTGAATTTGGCATCATTCGAAGCGAAGAAGAAAACCG
Source organism: Catotricha subobsoleta (assembly GCA_011634745.2). Classification (NCBI taxonomy): domain Eukaryota; kingdom Metazoa; phylum Arthropoda; class Insecta; order Diptera; family Cecidomyiidae; genus Catotricha; species Catotricha subobsoleta. The sequence goes on from JAABKK020058759.1 coordinate 48,212, forward strand.
GGAAACATGATATCTGTTTAAATTGAAATCAGGAACCTTATTGACCAGTGCGTTTTTCATTCACTTCGTTTTTACTTTTCTTTTTTTTTGAATTTTTTTTTTCTTTTTTTGTAAATAAAATATTCTTTGCGTTCCCATCGAAAAAGATTTATTTATTTATTCGTTGGTTTGGTTTTTTCTTGCTGTTGTTTTTACTTGGGCTGCTGATGATGCTGCTGCTGCTGCTGTGTATATTTGCATTGTTAGTCTACACGCCTCGTTATATATTTTACGATCGTTCCCTCTGATGATAATAAATTGCTTGTAGATAGAATCATTGATAAGATTTTGCACACAGGTATTGGGCAGCTTGTGAATATTGTTTTTCTTTTCTACCTCTCTCTCGCCTTTTTTTTTTCATCAAAATTAAATATCTTCACCAAGATTACAACTTTGTGAAATACAGGTAATAGCTGAATTCCTTTGGTGACATGAATAATATGTGATCATTATGGAAATATTTTTCATATGTGGAAGCTAGTTTTGCGAGAAATAGATTTTAACATTTACTACCTATCATAACTAACTAAATAATAAATGAATGTATAATGAATATGAAAAAGTATAATATAATGTTACATTCTATCTTGAAATATCAGTACTATTCATATGTATTCTTCTTTCAGACAAACAACCATTCGTCATTTTATGTACATATAAAAATAATAATATATAATAAGCATCACATGCACGCGTGCGGGATGTACAATAATACGGCAAAGTGCTCTACAAGTTCGTTTATCGGATAATAAGCAATTACTATCTAAATAGCAATAACCATCACTCAAAATGCCCGCATAAAAATACTTCAATTATTTGTAACAATATATTATTATGGTTTCGTATTCATTCTATACAGAAAATTATAGTTCAAGAATACAAATTATTTCTTAAAGCGATTTAAAATCTAAAACCTCTCTTTTAAAACAGAAATAAAAGCAAAAAAAAAAAAAACGTCGAAATTTATATGTGTGCCCTGGTTTATTATTGTGAAAATAAAACACCTGCACAATAATTGGTTCTATTCTTTATTTTATCGGAATTTTGCAATTTGTTTTTAGACTCAAAATAGACGTACAAACAGTCAAACACATTTAGACAACTTATAATTTAAAAATTGAAAGTATATGATTTACTTTGTTTTGCGTCGGTTATATATATTTGGGAAAAACAAACCTATATCCTCTAAATTCCTTTATACTTTTATTATACATAAAATATTTACATACCTCATTTCATTTGTTTACCATTGAACATTTGTTTTATGACTGATAGAATGAAAATTATTTTGGTTTTGTCTAAGTGTTGGCCAGCAATATTACATGAACATGATGATCAAATTCATATTAAATGTCATCTGTACCATTTTATTGGTTCTTCATTCTATAAGAAAAATTATATCTCATTTCACCGCTTCATTCATTTTTCATTACTTTTTACAAATAAATTTTATGTTATTTATATATCTGCTAATAAATAAAATGTTTTACGATGGTTTTTTATACAGTTTACAAGTATTTATTGAAATAATTGCTTCATTTTGATGAGTAGGTAAAGATATGTGCAAACATTTTTGTTTCATCCATAAACCGCATTTGTTATCTGATCGCGTCAAACAAGAATTCCCGACCATTTTACCATTTTTATTTCTACGGCAAGTATTAAAATATATTCTTGAAAAGTTGAATGCAAACAAAATAATAATATATTGCGTTTATATCCAACAAACAAAAAACAAAAAAAAAAAAAAAAACTAATATCTTATAGGTTGTCATAAAATATCAACTTTTAACTAAATATTATTGTCATTGCATTGCGCATTATTTATATTGTATTAATATTAATTTCTTATCTGTAATCAAAATAATTAAAGATAGCTCCGCTGTGGGGAATAACTCTGTTGAATAAATTGTGAATGGATAAATTATCCATAACACATTTTTCATTTAATGTAAAATAATATATTTTCTGAATAATTTATAATAAAAATCATTTTCTCTTATAGTCTTATATAATCATTTTATTTTATTTTTTTTTATTTTTTTTTATTAGCTTTTTTCCATATTGTTAATATTTTTTTTTTCTTCTTTTCATCCTTAATCCTAATTTTCCATTTTAATATCAATTTAATTACAAAATTTATCAAATAAACTTTATACGCTCTTTGTTGACTTGCGCAAGTATCAATCAAATACACTGGCCGAAAATACTTACTTAATAAATAAATCAATTTGGCTCAGTTAAAAATCTGGTCTTTCAATCTTGGATGCCGTGATCAATTCATTTTCTTTGCTAGATTGTCCATTTTAGATTGGCTATGTCACAAATTTGTACTGATAATTTCACTGAAGATGTAATATATTTCAAGTTTAATATACACCCAATATAGCAACAACAAAAGAAATAAAAAAAAAAAAAAAAAATACACAGTGGATGAGAGGACAATAAATAAAAATAAGTAGAAAAAAAAAACCATTGTTTTGTGTTTTCTTAGTTTGCTCTTATATATTATAATATATAATAGAGTAAAGAATTTTTAGTCAAGATCATCGTTTTTTGGCGTAGCTAGCATCCAATATTTAAAAAAAAAATGTTATGATAATAATAAGAAGAAGAAACTTGAATGGGTTAAAATGTATGGTGCGGGTACCTTTTAGGCTGGCCGCCACCACGTTAGTTTAGTTATAATAATTCGGTAGGTATATGGAGTCTTACTTAATTCACATCAACAGTTTCATAATGAACGAGGACAAACAATTGCACGTAGGTTTTGTTGTTGTTATTGTTTTTTTTTTTAAAAAAATCTTTTATTATTATGTAAGTATGTACAGTTAATATATACGAACTAGATAAAAATCTCGAATGGCGACAGTGAATTTGTACACGTTTAAGGGCAATGAAACGGTCTTCTCATTTTCTTCTTGTTCTTTTTGTTTTTCTTTTTGAATGAACTCGATAGAAATGAATCGAGTTAATTTTAATTTATCCACAAAAGTGGTAAATAAATAGATCTATCATTGTCATTGAACATCGGAGAGTATCGATCTGAACAGATTCGTTAAAACAGTCATCAATATTTCGAGATAATAAATTATATTTAAATTTAAAGAACGAAAAAAGAAAAGAAGTGTTTATACAATTTTCTACACGGTTCTTGTTTTGTTTCTTTTTACAGTTTTATGTAAATTTAAAATGAAATTTGTTCCTTTTCCAGTTAACATAATAATTCTTCGCTATTGTTTTTTTTATTTTTTTGGTTGTATTTCTTATTTATTTATTTATTTATTTATTTTATTTTTCTCCTTTGCTTATTGTATTGTTATTGTGAATACCCGTCCCGCACCATTTATTTATTCGTTGGTACATACACACCATACCTAATTCATTATTTGTGACCAGAAATCTTTGTGTTTCTTATTTAATAAATAAGAAGCTGTTTTGCTTAAATTCCAGAGACAGTTTAAATATTTCGCGCCTGCAAATTTGAAATTCTTTTAAATATACCGTCTTTTGTTTTAATTTTTGCTGTGTATAAGAATTTCTATATGTATTTCAGCAAAATAAATGTATTTTCTTATGCAGTATTGTTCATGATTATGGAGAATTTTTATGTTTTAGCATTGGTACAAACAAAGACACTTAAAAATAACTATAGACTAATGAAGTAAAATGTTGACACATCTCTCCATAACTAGGCTTTTTGTTCACTTTGAATTAGGTACAAAGTGATAAAAATGTTTAAAATAGCTGCATGTCTTCTATTCAAATCTGTTTTTTTTTATTTGCTTCGCCAAATAATTATAAAGAAGCTTACCACATAAAATCCATCTCTTTAAAATAAAAAATCACGGGCTTCGATTGATCAATCAGTCATTTTACATATTTTCAGTACTAATTTCGAAATCTTACCCATCAAATCAATCATATAGTACCTACATTTAATTATTTACAAATATTCGTATGAACATTTCAATTTTTATTTTCTTTTGTATTATTTATATAATCCAATTTTGAAATAGTAATTGTATTCCTATGTCACACATTAGTCGCTTATCTTAAATAAACATAACAATGGAATAAAATTTAATATATTTATTGATGTCAACAAACAAATTTAAATATCATTTGTTCGGTAAATCTCAAGAACCTGAATGCATAAAGAAAAAAAACGTCGGTTTTGTTAAACATTTATAATCCGATTAAGGATTCATTTTTATTCCTTTTTGAGACGCTTATTTGTATTTTATACATTTTATAATAAGCTAATATTTGTAAGACAAATTATAATATATTTTGAAATTGGAAAATAAAGAAAAGAAAATCGATTCGATGAGCAATAGAGAAACTAAAAAGAGCATTTCATATTTACTTGTACACTAACCAAACCAATTCTATATTCAATAACAATATTAGTAATATGGTATTAAGGTGTTTGTTGTGCATTGTTCGTTAACCAAAGATTAGGGGAATTAAAAACAACTGTATTAACACGCCCTGTATTATGCTGTAAAATATTAATAATATATTTGTTTCATTCACTTTTTATGTTGGCATTGAAATCTTTTAACAATGGATTTATAAATCTGTTTTTTGTTTATTTTTTCGCTTTTATTCTGGTTATTTTTAGGTTTGAAAATCGAAAAAATGAGCAAATCTGAAAATATGCAATGAATTTAAAAAAAAATAAGAAAAAGAAAGAATTAATTAATAAGATCTAAAAAATTTTTGGCGTAAATTAAAATTTTAGTTTTAATTCCATTCATTCTATTCTTTTCCAATACTCATCTCAACAACTGTTTTTTAAATTTTTACTTTAATCATACATTGTTTTTTTTTTTTTTAATTTATTCAACACTTTTCAATACGCAGCGTACTTAATTTTGTAATTAGCAAATGAGTAGTTCATTTTTATTTTACAATCTGTGGTATCTTTGATTTTGTGAAATTTATTAGAAATTATTAAAATTTTAAAAATAAAATGGATTTAATTTTATATCACTCCCAAAAAATCACTATTTTCCAGTTTTTTATGAATCTAGTAATCGAATCGAAACTAAAACCTAAATAGTTTGAAGAGGCGTGTTTTGAGAAATAAAAAAAAATGACTATAAGCGAGTTTAATATATAAAAAAATATTTACTGTGCCATTGGCAGCTTGTTTTTTATGGTACAATCTCTGAAATGCGAGTGCCTTCCATTGGCCCTGGTGATTAGGCAGGTAATTTATCGATGAATAATATAAGTACCTTGGTATAAATTCATTAAAATTTAAATTACTTCATCGCGTAACATGTACGGTAAATTATTGAAATTATAAATTTTTCAAATTATTTATTCAAATATTTTTATTTTAAATTTTCGTCGTAATTTTAAAAAAAAATCGCTAATTACAATATTAAATTATTTTTCTAACTAATTCTAATATCGGTAACTACTGAGTTCAAATGTCGGCAGCCGACTAACAATAAATGCATGAATAAAGGGAAAAACTAAATTAATAACAAGAAATTCAATACAACATATTATAGAACATTTTTATATTAAACCCATCAAAAATCAATATTATAAAATTTCTCTTCCCGCCAAACAAAAATTTGCTCTACTATGCTACTTAATAAACCACAGTTCCATTTATGAAATATTGATTCAAAAAATAAAAAAATAAAATAAAATACTCCATTTAACTAAAGTAATTCGTTTAATTGTTGCGTTTGCATTGCATTCAATGCCTTGTTCAATGCAGATAGCGAATAAAATAATATATAATTTAAAAAGTTTCGTGCAGTTTTTTTATTTATAATTTCCATTTTTTTATTTAAATGTATGCACATTGCACACATAACTACTCATTAAATTAATATATGAAAATGTGTAAACATGTATAAAGATTATAAAAATAAAAAAAAAAATACATAAATAAATATTTAATGGATTATGTCTAGCTACCATATTATGAATAATCATTGTATTGAGATAATTATTCAATTGTGAAAATAATAGAAAATTAAAATGAACTATTCTCCCCCTAAAATGCAAAGGATATTTTTTATATTAACCAGTTTTGAAAGAGACAACGGTAGAAATTGAATTTTGCAATGTGTAGGTACTTAGTCTGTCAGGTGGTGTACGTGTAACCTTTGCGTGTTGTCACAGAATGATTCGCAAATAGTTTCTGCATCGTTTTGGAACTAAATAATATGCGGCCATTAAATTTAAGTATGCTCTTCAATGCTATACATTCCAAAACGAATTCATCAATAATCAAAACAGTCTTGTCTTTGGAACTGTGGTCTTTCACTTCTTTCTTTCAAAATGGCTCTTGTTTTTTTTTCCACAGAAAATCTCATTATTACTTGTCTTATGTCCTTATGATGATATTAATTTTTTACTTCTTAAGGGTTTTTTAAATTTTTTTAAATTGAGGTATCCAATTACCTCGTTAATGAGGGAATTTTATCAAATAGAAAACGGTTCCTGAATCAGCATAAAAATTGCAATAACTTATCGATAAAAAAAATATTTCGCTCGAGACTTGTGTAGAAGACTTCCATTTCACTATTCTTCAGTGGTCACGGTAAGATTGTGAATAGAACGAACAACTCCAATGATTTGTATCAAGTATATCAAGTGGTTATTATTAGATTCCAATTCCTCAGATGAAGAGAAAATTATTACACAGTAACTATAAATGCATTAATTTTTGCTCATTAATTGCTAGTGGTCTGCAAATGGACCATGCATATCCATATATGCATGCATGAGTCGCGATATTCATAAGTAATTTTTTTTATCGATATATAGAATGAGTATGAGCATGACTGCATGAACGTCTCTTAAATATTACCTAAAATAAAAATCATTTTTGTCGCATAACTGGTGAGTTTTTTAAAAAAAGTCAACATTGGATATTCAATATAAGAAATTTGTTTCAAAAAATCTTTTGTTTCAGTTAATTTATTTCGTCATTTTTAAATTCATTTATATTTAATAGCCCATCAAAGTAAATGTAAATTGTTAATATTTTAAAGTAATGTAATTGCATCTTATAATAACGTAGCTAAAATAATTCACATAAAATGTTATAATGTATTATAATACCTTCTATAACAGTGTGTACTTGAATATTTTATTTCTGTACCTCTATTAGATTAATGCATAACTTTTGCAAATTCTTACACCTTGCATAATATAAAATATCCTTTCAACCTTTCATAATATTATTATTATTTTATGTAAAATAATAAATTGTATAGAGTTGGTGGTGCCCGGAAGGATAATTATTGCAAATTACTTCATTTTACATAAATTTGTTTGGCGATCATTTACATCGCGTTATACATATGTCTTCACTTGTATGCAAATTTTATGTTTTTTCAAGGATCTGTATACCTGAAACGAAAGAAAAGCGAGAGAGAGAGAATTTTTTGTTTTTTTTTACAACATTATTGTTTTTGTAGAAACATATATTTTCTTATTAATAACATTTTTTAAGCAGTAATAATTGCGTAAATAGAGTAATTGTTTTAGTATAGCCTCAGAACATTAAACTCTGCTCAGTCAATTAAGCATCCAGTCAAGAGTATACTATATACTTAGTTTTAATATTCATAGAGGGTTTTAGCGAATTAACCAAATGTAATAATATAATTTAAAAATAAAAATTAAACATTAAATACTTTCATTAGCTTTTAATATGTTGCATTGTTACTAAAAGAAATACAACAATAAAATTATAGAAACAAATTAATATATAATTATTTGTGATATGTGTTTTGTTTTTATTTTAAATTTTAATAGTAATTTAATGCAATTAAACGGAGATGTGTGTATTACAATAAAACCCAAAATCTGGGTAGGTAAAACAAAAGAGTAACAATTTAATAATTTTTGGTAAAACCAAATTTGTTGTAATATTCATGAATAGAAAATATTTAACTGTATGTAATTTGCAATATTAAATTAAAATGTTTTATCAAACACATTATTAAATAATTCAATTGCTCAAGAAACATGTTTTGTGTTAAGAGTTTATTACATATTTATATACACGAATGTGTGAGACCGATTTTATATTCGTTATAGTTGTTTGACTTGACCAAGAAATGTGTTTTATGTTGTCGTTGTCGTACTACTCCTAGAACATGAAAACATAAATTTTAACATTCAGCGATCTAATGCGCTGATATGTGGTTGATGTTGTGTTTTTGAAAACAACACTGCATAAAATAGATTTCTATACTGAATTATTTTCATTGGAACATTTTAGCATAATAAAATATTGTAAAGGATGTTCTTTGACTTTTTTTTTATTATTATTGAATAAGTAAAATCTATGAAGTTTTCTTGTGTTTGAGCTGTGAAAATCATTGAAAACTATTGTAACATATGAATTTTTTAATTATATAAAAATTTGTTGTTTATATTACATAATTCTGAACAATATAGTATGTGCAGTCTGCATTCAAACACAAACAATCACATACACTTACACACACATATTTTAATTAAATGAATGAATTCAAATTACTATAATTTTAGTTTCATATTCACACAGCTCTTATTTTCACTTCAAAATAGTAATATCTTGTAACCATAACGGCGCCAAGAATAATCAAACACCAAATCATAAATTGGCCTAGGTTGCATATAACAAATAATAAATGAACGTGTAATTACTTAATTACTAATTAACATTTTTATTGTACCTATTTCTTGGATCTACTGCATATAAATAAGCTAGTTAGCAGTTGGTATTCTGTCAGAACATATTGTTTTTTTTTTTTTTTTTTTACCTCTTCTCGTATTTAATTCATCTTGGTTATCGCTTTGTTAACAGCTAAAACTCACATAACCATCTTAATCATAACGATTATCTATTATTTGCATTGCAAAGAAGAAGAGCAAAATAAAAAAAAAAACAAATAAACAAACAAACGAAGCCACAACAAAGAATTAAAATTTAATTATAGTCGCCGAGATAAGCTTATACAGCATTTGGAAAGACAACTAATTATTATATAGGTACTTAGGTATAGTTGGTAGTCTATTTAATATTAGTACCTCACCAACATCCATAGCTACGTGAAAATATACATATGATTTTTTTTTCTCTCTCCATATTTTACGAACTATTTCCATTATAAAGAGATTGCATGTACTGGAAGGTGTACTTGTTTACTTACCCATTGGTATTGTATGACTAAATTTCAACCCATTATACAAAGCCATGAATAATACAAGATATATATTTACTTATTATGGTTGCATTTTTTTTTCTTTATTTTTTTGCTTTTGTGCACCAGCACATAATTAAATGCGTTTTGTTGCGTGTGATAAAATATTATATTAATATTTCCAATTTTCATTATGTTTTTAATTAATTTTATAAATAAGTACCGTCTACTGTAATATTTTTGTATTTTAAAAGTATGTATAATTAAAAACGCGATATTTTTTGTAACCGAGCTATGTTTAATAAATATTTTGATGAACAAGAAGTATTTTATTTTATATATATATATATATTTTATTTATTTGAAATGATCTTGTTCAGTAATTGTTTCAAGCTTGAATTAAAGAGCCCATACATCAAATCATATTCTAACTCATGAATAAAAATCGGTATACCAGTCAGACTTATTCATTCATAAATATGTATATAAAGAAAAATTCTCTACTGGTGAATTTACGGTTAAAATTATAGCAGACTGTGCAAGTATTTAAAGAAAATAATATACATTCAATCGATCGAAAATTAAGCTACAATTAATAAAAAAAAAAATATGTCATTCCGAACAGTCACAATCCAATTGGGAAATCGATGAAATTAAAAATCTACTCAGCGGCAATATAAAAGATTTTTAAAGCTAAAATTTCACATCAAATTGAAAACAAAAAACAAAAAAATAATAATAATAAAAAAATTAATGACAAATGATAAAAAAAAAGTACATAATTTTCTTTAATAACCTTCATTAAACATAATATGAAAATAGAAATCCATAAAAGAACACGGCAATATATTCACCATTTAGTAGAGAGATGTTATCTTTGACACATTATTGATATTATTTCAGTTATAATAACTGAAACTAGAAGCGATAACTTGGGGTATGGAATATACACACTAAAATTACCACAAACTAGACTATAATTAATAATTCATAAAATTATGATAAAAAGAAGTATATCAAATATCAAAATAATAGCTAAGGTAGTCGGTTGTGTAGTTATTATAGCTAGAATATGATAAAAATTTGTGTCACATATGTTTTAAGTCACACAATGATGAAAATCACAACGCAGTTAAAAAAAACAAAAGGATAATTGTTTTTACTTTTATTTTATTTTTATGTTTTCTATTTTATTTTATTCCATTTATTTTGTTTTGTCTTTATGTTAGTTATTTGGTTGTTTGATAGCAATAAGCTCTATTACATTCTCATTAATAAATTAGATTTTGTATGTTGTAAGTATTGTTTAATTTGAAATTTGTCCACAAGCATGTAGAAATTTGTACGATATGTCGATGGCATATGCAGGACTTGATTGATTATCAGCAAACTAAAGTTTTAATAATAAATTTAGCATTTGTTATCATCTAATGACTTGAAAATATATATTTATGTATAAATAAATGGTCATAAATACTAACAAAACATTATTTAGATTAAATATAAGCAAAATACAAGAAATCATATTTATAAATCTTAATATGCAATCTACGTATTTCAATATCTATTATACATCTTTCAAATACATAATTGAATATACGTAGCACTTTTCAATTAATTGTTTATTTATTTATTTTTTTTCTTATTTTGTAATCATTTTGAATATGCACCGACCCCTCATTTTAATTGTGACTTGTTTCAATAATTGCTCACCAATTATTATAAATACATGTTTATGGAAAGAATCTGTTTATAAATGCTAAACACATCAATTTATAACTGAGCGGCAAACAATATAAACTATATTTTTATTTTATTTTTTTAAAATAAATTAATTGTCTTAAGAGTAAATGGTTTCCATTGTATATTTTAAAAACAATAATACAAGAAACTCGTGCCGCCATTTCAGACCCTCAGTTTAGTCGCGTATTGTAAATGTACAAACTACATGTGCACAGCATACACTCATATTCAATTAGAATTTTTTATACTTATTCACACGTTCACGTATTTATCTAATTGATAGCTTATTGTGAGCAAAATGTTGAATAATGAAATTTATTTGCGTTTTTAAATCAATAAATGCATTTTATGAATATGGTTTCCTTCTTCTCTATTTCTTTATTAATTTTTTTCAGGTCGTAGTTTGTTGTGAGTTTTGTTTGGAACTTATATTTGTTTGAATTCAAGTCACAAAAGAAAAAACAATCTATAGAAAGGATGATAAAGATATTGAACTCAGTGTCAATCGCTATATTTTAATAATAATCATTTCATTTTTATCCGGCGGTCTTGTCGTAATGTGAAATTTCCTTTAAATTTATTCTACATTCTAGATATTTATGATGTTTGAAAATACTTATTTAACAATAAAAAAAAAAAAAAAAACACAACGATTTGTTAGATTATTAAAAATACATTTTTTTTTTTTACAGACTGCTTTGCATTGGGCTGCCAAACATGGTAACGAAGACGTCGTTAAATTAATTGCTGGAACTCATAAAGCTGATGTTAATGCTAGAACGGTTTGCATTTTTCACAATAATTGATTGATTATATTTATTGTTACTTGTTTTTATTTTTTTTCTTATTTCTTTTCATTGTTCTGCAAAATAACCTGGATTTGTTACAAAAACATTTTATAACGGTTCATCAATTAGAATGGAGTAAGTGGATTTTATTTATTTTTGATAATGACTTCTAATTTTGTTTTATTTACTTATTAACTGAACAAAACGACTAATGATTTTTAAAATAAAATGCTTAATCTGCTTCTTAGTATAATTCTTGATATGCCTGTTTGTGATTTTCGTTAGGCACACACTCAATTTATATCGAATGAAAATTTCTCAATTACATAAAAATACTGATGACTATTCGCCACTTAATTTATCTGCATAAAATGTACAAAAGCGAAATAAATAATTGAATTAAATTTCGACAGTAATAAGAAATTTTTAAACTGGCTGTTTGTTATTTACGCAATATAAATTATGCATTTTAAAGATTTAGAACGTAAAAATGGCTTCATCATCTAGTTTGACCGTTAATTAATTTTGCAATGGCAATATGTTTGTTGCTATTTAAAAATAAATTGCAACAGATTTACCCAGTACTTAAATATGTGGTTTTCAAAATTACGCAAATAAAATTAAGCAAAAGACAAGAAAAAAAAACGGTGGTCTGGTTAGAGTTGTTTTACATAAGTTAAAGACATAACCTTTCAAATGTAATAAACAAAATGACCAGCAACACCCAAGTATACGTTAGTGAAAAATATAACTAGTCTAAAGTTTAATATGGAGCGAGAATGAAAAAATAAATAAATAAATAAATAAAACATTAATTATGCATAATTTAAGTTGAAAAGACAAAAAAGTTAAGCGCGTCGTATTTTAATTTTTATGTATTCACATCAGTCACCGCAGTTCAGCACACAATTGTCTTATCTAATGGTTAAAATCTTATTTAGTTAAAATAATTAAAGCAATAAATTAACGTATAGTTCATCGGTCAAGGCAAATAAATTCAAAACTAGAAACATCAAAAAATTATTTATATTTGTATTATTTCTTTTTTCTGTCCAAAATAAAAAAATATAAAAAAATAAATAAAAAAATAAATAAAAAAATACAAGGCCTCACAACACGATGTAGGTATCGTATACGGTAGTTTAATTTGTTATAACTTTTGTTTATTTTAACATTTTAATATGCATTTTTATTTCACATCATTTTAACTCATAAGTCATAGGTATGTAAGGATAGGAGCCATGTGACTAATAAGTATTTATTGTATAGGGGCCAAAACTATAAACTGAGATTAATTTTTTTACGGATTGTAAAAGCTGTGGACGTACTTTTTGGTAATCAAAACTAACACGATATCTATGAAACTTCCTTTAAAATGCGAACAATTGAAAGTAATTCACATTCAGTTGCAATATTCTGCACCTTTTGATATATTGACCATCAAATTTCTCCCACTGGATTCGGCGAAAAAAAAAGAAAAGAAAACTGGATCCCAAGACAAAAAAAAAGAGATATTTCAAAATCTCAGTATGTATGTATATTTTCATAAACTCCAAATACTACGTTTCTTGGTATATTGACCACCTGGACCCTGAGATCCAGAAAAAAAAATTACGAAACTAATACTTGATACTTGAAATGAAGTAAAATTTAACAGGAGATTAGAGTTAAAAGTTTTTAATCCACGATCAAATATCAAAATAGCCCAAATGAAATAATTCATGATGTTCTGAAAATTAAGAAATGGAAAACAAATCTAGAAAAAATTTAAATAAAACGATTATTTTTATTTTCCAACCGTATGGTCTTATGAAATGTTACAAAAAAAATGCTAACCATTCTGGGGCAAGATCGGATCGTACCGTAATATAAGGTCTAATTTATATTATAAAGTATTGAGTATATAAAATTACTAATTATTTAT
>JAABKK020058760.1:0-13793 GCA_011634745.2 Catotricha subobsoleta
AAACAGTATAATAATAATAATAATAATAATAATAATATTAATACTATCTTACTTTATAATAATAAATATAATAATATATTTATATTACTTGACATCTTATATCATACCATTTACCTACCAACCAACAATCTACCTATTTGCTTCTTGTAAAGTTCAGTTTATTTGAAATTGTGCTTTATACTTCTTACCTTACTTCGTTTACCATCATAACCAATTCTATATAGAAAATATATTTATATATATAATATATATAATACATATAATATATTATATATATATTGTTGCTCCGGTATTAAAACTCTTGTGTATTCAACGCATTTAACTACTTTAAAGTCACCACAAACCACACTCCAAGTCAGTTGTATGCAGTTGTCGAAGAGAAACGGTTCATTGAATTGACTTTTGGTGATGTCCGTGCGACGGGGTAATAATTAAATTAAATAAAAATAAAAATTATTTGCGAATCAAATTTTTAATAGAAAAGAAATAAAGACTTTACGTTTGCCATTTGATTAGAAACAATTTAAAAAAATATATATATAATTAAATTGCGAATAGACAAAAATGTTTGCTTTAAGTGTTGCATAACGAAAATTAAATAAACTATAATAAACTAAAAGCATATTAACGGATAATATTATTAAAAATATTAAAAAATAATTCACATAAATATTGGAAGTAATTTGACAAAAAACAATAAATAAAAAAAAAAGTAATAAGAAATATATTACGAATATATTAAATTTCATAAAATCGAACAGGTGTTGATTCATTTTGTTTCTTTCACATTTTTTTTTTTTGAACGTTTAAAAAGTCAGAAAAAAATTCACAGACAAATTAATTACAGTTGAACAATTTAAAACTACCAGAAATTTTAATAAAAATTAATATCCGATGTTTTCTGCTCTTTCGTTTAATTTTTCACTTTTTTTTTTTCTTTTTAAGTTTTTAAATGAACGTTTTATAAATGTCAATAATAATCTTCTTGATAAAATCGATCACATCGACATATAATTAATATAATATAATAATGTTAAAATGTACAAAATATAACTGATAAATATCAATAAATTTAAATTGCAATTTGTGACATCAGCTATCATAAACGCATATTTTTCTGTTTAGCGGCATCGCGTAAAATATTTTATATCATCGTTCGGGCGATTTGTGAGTAGAGTTCTCTCCTGTGTGTTGAATAATCGTTATTAAAATAAGAAAAAGAAAAGAAGCGATACCTACCCGCGTTTATTAGTTGCGCATTGGAATATATATTTTGTATAAAATGTATATATAGATTGTGTGTGTGCATACATAAAATTTTATATGCAATTACTTTGTTCTGTACAACATTTTAAATATTACTTACCATATGTATATTTTATGTATCTACGCCACATATTAAATTATTATTATTTTTTTCTTTTTCATATATAATAATGTTTTATTATATTTAAATATATGATATATGTATAATGTTATATTGTGTTTGGTGTGCGGAATTCATTCGTTCATGATGTAAAATAATTTATGATCTAATTTTATCCTATATGTTCTTCGATGGTAAAACGAAATGTAACGGGATTTTATTGTGTCGCGCAAGAGTAAAAGAAAACGTAACGATTGTCGCAAAGTTTTTTTTTTTTTCTTATTTTCTTTTTCTTATTATCATTTTATGTTTCAACTGAAGATGAAAAATAAAATAATCATTGCATCTATCTGTTGTGAAATGAAATGATATTATGATATTCGTTTTAAAGTACACAGAAGAGTGCAAAGTCTGGATCTCGTCTTATACTTAGAAATGTACATATTATTGCCAAGTCATTTGTAGACAAAACAGAAAAAAAAACGAACTTTTCAAGTTTTTCTTTTATGCACTTGGTTGTTACTAGTTTTTTTTTTGTTGTTGTTGTTGTTGTTATATTTGTTTTTGTATTGACCGTAATTGGTACCTATTGCATTCTAGAGAGATACAAATAATACACAAAATAGGTGTATAAGTGCCATATAGTTTATGTGTGAACACTTTTGCGCTTTTACCTGATGATGTGCTATGGATTGATGTGCAATAGATAACGATTTTTTATATATATATATATTTATTATATATTGTTAAATTGGTATGCTGCCGAAGATGTATTTTAAAACATCTGTGGGATGTTAATGTAAGTATTTAGTTTATAATTTAATAGATTTAGTGTTTTTGCTCTTTCATCATTTAATTGGACTTTATTCATCAGTCAATTTTATTCATGAAATTTAAATAGTTCCGAGTAAAAGATAGTAGTTGTTGCTGATTTTACTGTTTTTAAAAAATAATTATTATTAACTACTCTATATAGGAAATAATAACGAGATGTTTCGCAAAATATTTATTTTGTTTTCTCTAAATTCATGTAGATTTTGAAATTAATTTCTGACTGACTGTGACTATATAATTTGATAAAAAGAAAAAAAGAAAAATATATGTCAGTAAAAACAATATAAATATTGTTCGTATACGACTTGCTCGATCTTAAGAAAAATAACTGTGAAATTGTGACTGTGAGCATACATTTTCAATATATGTAATCAAAAATATCTTCGGTCTTTTTATACCCAACAATAAACAACCACTTTTTTTCAGTAAAATCGGCAAAGCTGAAAATTTCTGAAGTTCCTGAACTTGAAAGTTTAAAAAGATTTTTAGAATTTCATTTCATAATAAGAAAAAATAATGATCCTAAAAGTTTTTAACGGATCAGTGTGAATAAACTGCCAGTTTTCTGTAAATCAGTAACATTTTTGAATTAGAGAGAATCACTATTATTTGATTATTTATTTCAACCCGGAAATATCGCAAGTTAAATTATAGTAGCAGACAATTTACATTTGTCTGAAAACTAATTTCAATTCTTTTCTTTATGTTGCGGAAAAATCAATAAATTATCTTTCGACATCAATTTCGCTGTAAGTTAATCAAAATAATCGTAAAATTAATTAAATTATCATAAATGTAATTATCGTATTCTATGTCGAATTATTCAAATAAAATTATGTCTATCTTTTTAAGGCATGACTTTGTTGTTAACGGTAAAGAATATTGTGTTTTTTTTTTTTTATTGAATTTCGGAAGTACGACAAAAAAAGGCCAACATTTTTTTTTTTGTTTTGTTTTCTTTATTTATTTTAAATCCATAACTAGAATTCACATAAACAAAATGGTATAATCGCTTATGGCAATGAGCATATAGGCGCTTTATAAGCGCTTGAATTAATAAAATTTTGTTTTATATTTTTATATCTTCACATAAACCAATACAACAAGTCAATTAGGTGGTCAATGTGAGCTCATCACAAAATAAGAATTTTATATCGGCGATAATAATAAAAAGATTAAGTGTCTGTTATTTGGTATTATACATCTATTTCGTCTGTTTGTTGTTGAATTTGTACGTGAGTGAATAAAAACGATAAAAATTTGGTTGGTTTTTACATTTTATTAATAGTAATTATTTATGGTGAAATTCGCAATGAATTTAAAAGTAAATAGTTTTCTAATTTCAATGGATAACTTCACTCACTTAGTGAATAAATCTGTGAATATATTCGTAACTACTAATTATTCATTGATATCATTATAATCATGTTCTATTTTAATTATGAAATATGAATTTTAATGATTTTTATTAACTTTGAAAAATATTAATACATGTGTTAACGATAGTTAAAATCGATAATTTGTTTTGGTGACTATTTGAATTGAAATTAAAGATTTTAAATTGGTTCTGTATGTTCCGCTTTCAGTATTACAGAATATTTCAGTATCTTATTAAAACATACGGTTCTTTTACAAGTGCCTTATAATATTTCTCCTTGATATTGGCGGACATTGTTATTATATTTTCTCATTTCTCGTGGACTAATTCGAAAACATAACCGATTTTAATATTATTTATTTCTTATTGTCGAATTAATAACAATATCCATCGGCTACTCATTCATTTCCGGCTCGAATCACCACCCTAAATTTCATATTATATCCAAAGGTGCTTGACAATGTTTTCATAATGTTCATAAGAGATTATGTTACATTTGAATGTGATTATTACATTGAATTAGCTCCAGAATTTTATCTCCTGTCACTTATCTCGGTTATAATTTCACAAAAATAATACTCGCACTAAAAGTAATATATCTTTACACTAAGATTGAGAAGGTCGATGAGTTCGAGTTAAAATATAGAATATTTTTGTACAGATGATGGTCGAACTATAAATTATTTGATTTTTAAACATTAATTTTTTTATTTTATCCATTATACTTATTATATATATATATATGATTTCAATCTCCATAGAAAATAATAGAAATAATTTGCTTTTATCATTATTCCACAGGAAACGATTAAATTCACAGCAAACATTAAATATTTCGGCAACAATTAACAACGACAGACATCACGTAATAATTTCGTTCTATTTAGAAATTCATTTCGTTGAATTGTGAACTAGCGGGGCCGGGCCAACCGGACACAATAAAATTAGTTAAACATAAATATTTGTGCAAAAATATTTTTTTTTTTTGTTTTTTGAATTCGTTCTGCTAAATGTAATTGAGCCATTAAGTTTTTTTTGTTTTTTGTTTTTTTTTAGAACTTTACGTTTAATAAATAATAAAAATACGAGAGTCACGATAAAAACATAAATAAACTAAATAGATTTAATTTTAGTTTTATTTTCATTTTAACATTATTTCTTTTGCATGTACGTTAAAAGAAAATGTTGTTGTAATCAAAATGCAACAAATTCACACGGTTGGTTCATCAATTATGAATAACTCGACGACAAGTGATTTAATTGCATCAGTGGTAGCCGGACACAAAATTAATAATAAAAATAATAACAATAACAATAATAATAATAATAATAGTAATAATAATAAAACTATTATAAATAATAAAAATGGTAGCCAAACAACAACATCAGCAACAACAATACCATCAACGGCATCATCAACGTCGAATAATGTAACCAGCAATAGTAGTAATATATTAATGAGTGCCGATATTGTTAATTTAGCTAATGCTCTATCATCACAAACATCCACTATTGCGCCGGATGCACGTGCTAAACAAGTTTTAAAAGAAGCTGTTGATGCGGTTGTTAATAGCTTTGCAAAACATACTCAGGGATATGGCAGGGGTAAGTTATTTCCATTATTTTTATTTGATTTTGTGCTTAATTTTAACAAAATTAATTTCAAATTTTGTTTCGTTTGATTTATTCGCTCGTCTTGTTGGCCCCATGTCGGCCAATAAGTAAATAAATAATAAAATATAATTAACCTAACTTTGCCGAGTATTAAATTACGCAGAAAACATACTTTACATATCTATAATATCGAAATAATATATATTTATCTGGTGAACTAGAAAACTGTGTACCCTCTATATCTACTCTTCATCATATCATCATATAAATAATTATACGATTATTATATAATAACTAACACTAATTATATTATAATGTTACATAACATTAGCAAGCATTAAATAAAATGTAGGAAAGAAAGAAAGAAACAAAAAAAGTCTTATTTTATAATGCAAAAATAATTACGATGTGTAGTAAAAATAATATATTTCACATATATTTATACACATTACACATATTATGTGTCATTATATATTAGATTATTTAAAAATAAAATGTAATATAAATGAATCTGATATTCCGGTTATATTTAATGAAACATTCCATTTATATTTGAGGACGAATGATAATGTTTTCTGTAATTTTATTTTTACATGAACATTTTCTAAAATTTTAGACGAAACGAAATATATAAGTTAAATTTATTTCTCGTAATTTATTTATCTTATCCTGTTTCAGTTAGACTTTTGAAAATAATCAAGATCATCCAAAGATTAACGTGCAATATTGTTAGCGTCGATATAACGCCTACCCGGTGAATAAAAATAAATAAATAAAAATATCTATTGATTTATTTATTCATTTGTTGACATTTTACCAGCAAAAAAAACAGCAATTTTAGCGCAAAATAAAAGTGTACGGTGGAAATTTAGATTTTCTGCTACCACGATATTAGGTCTTCATATTTAAATTGAGCTTAATAAAGAGAATTCGTGGCTTTTCCATTTATTATTTTTATAGTCAATTTTCCATAAATATATAAATAAAGGGTATTTATTTATCATGATGGCATACTCATTCTGTCGCGTCAACAGAAGGCTCCATTATGACCGGACTAAATTCTTTAAATTAAGAAACAGACAGAGAGAAGAGATTCAGTTAAGTACGTACATTCACCATTATTATATCTTGTATACATTTATGCAGATGCACGAGAATAAGCTATATAGTAATAGAGTTTAGTGTTTCGATATACACTTAGCTAGAAAAAAAAAATAGTGGAAATAAAAATAAAAGTAATGAATAAATAAAACAAAAATAAATATACAAAAGAAAACGTCTGCAAGCATAATATAATGCAATAATATAATAGTTAGGTAGGTAGAATAGGTTCCTCTATAATTTTTCTTATAATATGGTGCGCGAACATATTAATATTATATATGCAATATAATTATGCGATATTGTTGAATATATATTATGTAGTTATGATATCCATGATAAAATTTTATATTATTTGTGGTTTGTGTGTGTGTGTGTGTGTGTGTGTGCAGTAGCAGCCACAACAGCAGAAAAATCCAACCAGAAAGCCAATATTACAAAAGAATAGTAAAAGAAAATAGGTACAACTTAAACACTTATATAATTTTAGTTTTATGATAGAAGTATTATATAGCCAGAGAGTTTTAATACGGATATAAGACAGACATAATTTTATATACATTTTATTTAAATTATACGTATTGTCAAATTAATGGAAGAAAATTAATTATTCAAACGATTTACTAAGAATTTAGAACAATTTAAATATCTATCAACTGTGAGTAATTCACAATCAAAATTAACATTGTAATATTTTTACGAAAACTTATTGTAAAATATTAATATTAAGAGATTTAGTCAATCTGCGAATACACTATTACCGCCTCTTATGGTTATTTTGGTGTCATCCCTCCAGGGCATCGCAATTTTCGTTATATCATACACCAAAATGGTTGGTTGCCTACATCGAAATTGAAATGCAGTATTACAATCAGCGGAAGCTGTTTTAAGGAAAACTAATAAAAACACATATTTTGGATGATGGTTTGGAAACGTTACAAGCTACACCATCTACGTAATTTTGTAACTGCACAAATAATTTTTATGATAGCTTTGGGACTTTTTAATCCAAAAAAAATGTATAGCACAAGAAAAATTTGCAGAAATTTAAAAATTTTCAAAATATATATTAACGAATGTTGTAGCTATTAACATTTCCAACCCATTATCAAGAATGTGCGTTTTTTCCATTTTCTTTAAAAGAGGCATTGGCTTCAATCAATATTAGAGCTACAATCTATACAACCTGTATTATTCTTCAGTAAATAAATAAAAAAAAAAATGAAATAATGACAAAACCATCCTAATCTTAAATTAGGGATCATTAAGAGATGGTTAAACCAACCATACAAACATTTATTTACCTCCAGTTAAATTGAGTTAATCGCCGAACCATAAACCGATCCTTATAATTATTCTATAGTTTTCTTCTCTTTTTTTATTTATATTGAATATATAAGCTCTAAATATTCAGCTCTAATTTATTCTCTTTAATTATATATGTTTGATATTCTTCTTAGTCTAATTTAAAAAACAAAAAAACAAAAGAGATGATTACCTAAAATAAAATAAAATCGAAGTGAAATGGAAGTGTTGAGTTGAATCATTTAATATGCGCAGCAGTATATATTTCTTCTTTATTATTAAATATTTTATTTCGCAATTCAACGAGAATAAATTTCTCCTTAGTCATCTACAAATATTTATGACTAAACATTTCTTAAACTCACATATATATAAATATATGAATATTGTATAATGAATATGTTATGCGTTATATGTTTTTGTCATTATATATATATATTTGTTCACGCTTTTCGATATTCATGGTTTAATATTTAATTCTTTCTGTTTCTTTTTCTTTTTTTTTTTAATTTTAGTATTATTTTTATTAAATTTGCAACACACAACCAGAAACATATAAAACACCCAACAAAGATAATAAAATATCATTTTATATAATTTTAAATGGCAAATTTAGAAAATATACAAGTTAACTTATTTTATTAAATAATTAAATTGTACGTCGTTTTTATACATAAAAATCATTTAATTTTGCATTTTATCACCGCACGAATCATCCACACATAAACAATTTTGCGAGAAGATTTTTTTTTTTTTTTTTATTCACATTTATGTCATTGTGTATTTCATTCGAAAAGTGTTTATAAGGTAAATATCTATAGATGATGTATTTAAAATTTTTATTACTTCTTTCATATATGGCAAAAGAAAAAAGAATTATCTTAACTATGCTGTTTTGCATATGACGTTTTTTTTTTCTTTTTCTTTTTTAACGATTTAAAATAAAGAAATAGTTAAATTATCCAACTAACAAGTTTTATAAATTAATAACACAATTTTGTTTTTTTTTCATATTTTTTTTTTCTTTTTCGTGACGTATATTTATTGTTAAATGCATGAGACGCTCTTTCAGATTCAATAAATAGAAAGTACAGAATCTAGTTTTAGTTATTAGATTATTAGATTAATCCGCTTATTTTTGCTGGAGTCCAACATTTATAACTAAAATTTTACAAAGAATGAGTTAACATAACTTTCTGTGAGATTATTAATGTTGCTGAAATTCAAAATCAATATTTTATAAAAAAAAAAAAAAAATTTGTTCGACAAAAACAAAATACTAATTAATAATGGTTCTTCTTTTCTTTAATTTTTTTGTTGTTGCTTATACCGCATGTTTCAGTTTTGGAATGTTTTTTTTACCATATAGTTTTTCAAGATTTTCGTAATACCATGCAGACCTATATGGTCCGAGTATTATTTATTAACCCTGACAATAGTCTAAATACTCGTTTTAGTTTATTTTTCCTTTAGTTTAATTGATCATCCTCGCCTACCAATCAAAATTTTCACTCAAATATTTTCTAATCCCTTTGAAAAGATACACAAACATATTATTTTTCTTCTTTGTCCGGATGAATGTCAGTATTTTGAAGTAAAATATTGGGCATAAGCGCAGCAATATACTGCAATAAGATTTGTTATCACTTGCTGAAACATTATAGGAGTTACGCCATATTGACATTAAGCCACCATAAGTTTTAGTTTCGATCTATGATTCGTAAGATCCAAAAAGCAAAAACATGGTGTAAACTTCGGCACACATAAAGAGATAACAAAAGAAAAAAAAAAGATATATTTTTATTTCGATTTTCTTTGAATTTCAATCATTTAACACTTATGAAATACTGAATTCTGCATGCTTTAAATAATATGTGTTTTGGTTAATGGTTTATTAACATCATATAGAGTAAAATTTGAATTCTGTTTCAGAAACTAATAAAAAATCTCTTACTGTTGATTCTTATCACTGCATTTAAATGGAAAGCAGAATATTAAACATAATTAAATTTTGAAATAAAAGACAATTTTCTACATATTTTGTTGCATCAATTAAATCTTTAAGATATATTCACTTTAGATACCAAACACATTTATTTGCATTTTTCATTAAATTTATTTTATCTATCACGTATTATATATACATATAGTCATTTATATTTATCATTATTTCAAATCGACAAAAACTATGAATCACTTCTTAATTATTTGGAATTCATTGATTGCTTAATCTCGTACGGAAACAGTATATTAACCAATAATTATTTAGTGTAGACATTCTAAAATTGGTTATGCTTTAATTTTGTGATTAACGCAATTAGTATTCTTTAAATATAATTTATGGATAAACATTAAAATTATTGAACACGTATGTTGTTTAAATAAATTGATAATTAATAAAAAAAAAAAAAATGTTTTTGTCTTTGGTCGTGTGTACATTCTATAATGAATAATTCGCATATATTACACTGATACGCGGCGATATGATATTAATTGAGAAAAAGAATATTTCTGTGTGTACCGTTATTATTGACCATCATATAATAAGATGCAAAATTTTTCCAGCATACAACAAAATAAAGTTAAATGGTCGCGCGATCGTAAAAGAATTGTAAAATGGATTTTAAATGCACATATTATAAAATATGAAAAAAAAAAAAAATAACTAAAAAAATAAAAAAATACCGAATGAAATAAATGTTGCACACACTCACTCGCGCTGTGGAATTTTGCAATGTGAGACAATATAAGAATATATATTCTATCGAAATGGGAACATAAGTTGTATACTAAATAGTTGGCACTTGTGTGTGGTACATTTATTAAAGAAGCATTATTAATATTTCAATTTTACTAAACTTTAAAATAATTATGAAGATTTCTTCTTTTTTTTTATACTAAATTCACATTTACAATGTGTTGTTGGACAAACGGTGCTTATATCTTTCAATCAGCATTTTAAAACCATGAATAGAATATATAGCCATTATATATTTTTGCTGTCATCTGCAGCAAATGTTTTAACGTTGAAAAATAGAAAATTTTAAATCTCTTTCAGCAATATTTTATTAATTAAATTAAATAGAATATTATTCGTACATTATAAAAAAAAAAAAATGCAAGCTGCCAATGGATTGCTACACTACTTTATTTTTGTTCGGATTGCTACCAAAAGACACAGAATTTCTCTTCAAATATGCAGGTTTTCTATTTAAAAATTATAATAATTATAATTAATTTTTTTTGCAGCTTCCTCCACTAAATCGAATTGCTAAAACCAATAAACAACCAAAGTGAAACTAAAACTAATATTTGTTGTTGATCGAGGCACAAGATTATGTGTCTTTTGGTAATATATGACCACCAATATCCGAATCTTCTAAGAAAATCGATCTAGTCAAAAAAAAAAAAAAATTCGAAACCAATACTTTATTTGTTTCAAAATTCACAAAAATGAAGTAAAAGATATAGCTTTTAAAAATTGCCATCATATGACATGAAATGTAGCTTCTATTCTTTAAGTGTTTAATAATTGTGGAATTATTGTGGATATGTATATTGAAAATTCTGTTCGTTTCTTTAGCTTCCTTCCGGCTCTGAAGATTTTCATTGTAAATTGAAATATAAACAAACCATAATTCAAATCCAAAAAACAAGAAATTTATGAATAATCAAGTTGAACATATAACGTCGTTCCAACGTGTTAAAAAGCTGAAAGAAAAATAATACATGTTTGTATAGTTTGTCAAATGTATGCCGTTAATAATATTGTAGATAGAATTAGGGTGTAAACATCTTAACATAATATATAAAGCTATTAACCATTATGCGACTTCATTTTAATATTTATTTTTCAATTCGTAGAAATCCTACTGAATATTTATATTCTTTATTTTCATATGAGACAAACTACTAATCAAACAATAAATAGAAAGAAAAATTAATATTAATTTTAACAAATAAAAATACCGCATAAATATGTCAGTTCGTGGAAGTTGGTATTGTTTCGGAGGATGTATCTAGTAAACTTAAAATTTTCTTTAGTTCTTCATACTTACACATATTTTTTTTTCTTCTCTCATTTCTTTTCTTTACTATTTTGTTAAATATTTACTTTTAACCATACGCGCATATGTTCATTAAAAAATATAATCTATCCGGGCCAAGCTGAAAGAATATTGTACTGTTTGTATAGGCATTAATAACGTTAATTTTATATTTATTTGAAATCATCTTGTTGGGTCCCGCGTGTATATATATCGTCTCTCCATAAAACCTAATGAATGTAAAATTGTGTTTATGAAGTAAAAAAATAATAAATGGTAATGAATATATAGATACACAAAACACATTGTCGTCTAAATATCCTGTAGTTGCCATTAATTATTAGCATTAGTAACTCGCGTTTATTCCTTAAGATCTATAACTATTTTATTATAGGTTAATTTCCATATTGTTGCCTGGTTCAAAAAAAAATAAACCATTAGTGATTTGAGCTACATTGCAATGTTCTGGTAACTATTCGATAGCATCAACGCGACTCCAACGTTTGTTTCTAAAAGAATTGGTCTCATTCGATATTAACTTTTCGCCGAAAACATAAGCCCAAAATATTTAACAGAATTTCTCTCATTATAGTTCACAAGTTTTGTGAAAAAAATATATAATAATAATGCGACGTCTTTGTCTGATAAACTATTGTCTATTTTAATATTAATTAAAGAACAATATAAATAAAATAAAAGAGAAGAAAAAAAAAGATTAAGCCTAAATAAACATCAGGTATCCAGTCTTCGTTTAATCATTATTAAATATGTATAACAAACACGTATATTATTGCACAGACATTTACACGATTTGAAAATTAAATGTAGGTATATTAGATTAGATAGATTAATCAAAATAACAATATAGTCTGGCACGGTATTTGCCTTTTAAAAATGTATAGCCAACCGCACACATTATATCTATACAAGGTTTATAGCTTCTAAATTTAATAGAATTTTCAATTCATAAAATTTTCTAAATAAAATACAGTCGAAAGATATTTAATATATAAAAAGGAAAAATCCCAACAAACAATTATAAACATTATCAATAATAATAGAATAGAATAAAATAGAATAGAATAGAATAAAAGTCGTCACCTAATAGAAAAATAGATCATAATGACATATACACAAGGAATATTTTCCTTTGAAAAAACACACATCACTTAAAAGTGTGTCTGTAATTTTAGCTAAAACTTTTGCAGCCGGAACTGTTTCTTTAAGGAAAAATTTGATTTATAACGGGGAATAATGGACTAATTCTTCGCGAAGGCAACATATTTTTTGGAGATGTTATTTATGTTAATAACTATCTATTATAAACTATGTACTAAGTCTAACCATCCGATGAGTAACCTAACCATAATCTATCTTTAAATAATAAATCGGAGAGGTAAATATTACCAATCATCTAAAAATTTGAAGCTAAATTTTTATGATTCGCTATCGTAACGTTGTTTTTAAAAAACGAATACTATACAAAAAAAATTTTTGGATGCTTCTATCAGTTTAATATTTGATAGCTACCTCCATAAGAGGACAACAAATGTGAAACTAATTATTAGTGAACGGGTTGTTCGCTCATTGTAGTACAATGATGATTGGAAAGAAAAACAAAAGATGAATAAAAAGAAAAATGTTCAGTTCTTTATTTTATTAAAAATAAAATTTACTATAACGATGTATAATATTGACTCCTCCGAAAAGTTAAATTTAACATCATAAGTAGTTTTTACCTATCCGTAAATTTATTTAAAGAGGGGCTATAGTTACCCATCAGAATATAAAATGGATTATTATCTGGATGGCTGGCGCCAAACTAAGCTCTCCTGATAATACATGTTCTTCAAAAATACAGAAAATTCTTCCTTAACCAGATATTACCGGTTGCAAAACATTTGGTCAAAATGACAGAGACCTTAAGGCTATATATTATCGCGTAACTTACGTATTTATAAGGGACAAAAAACTTAATTTTTTAGCTATGTTGAAACATACTTTCTACTAATGTTCATCTTCTCCCATCATTAACTCATTTTCAAGAAAAATGTGGATTAAACTAATGATATGTGCTTAGGTATGAGGTTCACCAGAAAGGCTAAAGGAATCAAGCATCAATCCACCGTGAAACCCACATATATACTAG
>JAABKK020058760.1:15792-35455 GCA_011634745.2 Catotricha subobsoleta
AGAAACTCTTTTAACGTTGAAGTACGAAAGAAAAAATTATAACTTCTTCAACTAACAAAAAAATCATTTTATTTTTACTTAAATAAATATTCATCATTGCAGTATCTTAACCGCATAAGGCCCATCGGCGTTGAAGTGCAAAACATTATTAAGGACGAGATTTTTTAAAATCAATTTTTCACATTATCTAAATCTACCCTTTATGGGGCACGTATTTTACGCAACTTTATAACAGGAGCTTTTTTTACTTTTACGATGTTTTGCATTTGAACAAAAAAGATGTGCTTGCGCGGGTAAGATACTTTAAAAACAAAAAATCCTATCCATTCATGTAGCAAATAAATGCGGTCATATCTCAAGCACCATAATAATATAATTGTGTGCATTATTACTTCACGATAACCGGCATGTACTTTTGTATTTTGCAAGAAAAGAGAAGAAAAAAAAATATTTTATATGCAACTGAGATATTATTTTATTATACGCTATCAATGTATCAGCTGCAGTAATATACTATCATAACGAGTTAATTTGCGTTGCTTTTAATTTTATTTATTTATTTTATTCACTTATTTATTTTGTTTTCTTTTAATTTTAATTCATTTAAAGTTAAGGCATCGCTTAAAATGATAAAATTTAAAACTTATGATAGTTATATTTAAAAAGTGTAACACTCAATATACGAATGCCAGATATTTAGAAAATAGGTTCATAAACATTTGTAATATAATTTGTGTTTGATCATTAGGCACTAGGGTTCTGTTTCATAAGGATTTGATTTGATTTTCATAAACCATAGTAATATAAGATCAATTTGTGTTTCATATAATTTTCATGTTTTTTTGAGCCATTTTACTGTTTGAACATCAAATAATTTTAATTTAATCGAATTCGTATTCTTCGCCTGACAAAAAAAAAACCTTTTTTAATCTATGGCTATGGAAAAGTCATAGAATAATAACATCGTTGTATTTGCACACCATCTCAAAATCATATTTAAACGTACCAATTACATTTTAAAAAAAATATATAACTAAATGCGATAGAACAAAATCCATTCTATGGTAACATATTTTCATTTTCATTAATGCAAAATCGTTTCTAGAATGTGATGTGACCAACCATAGAAACCGAATACATCTACAATCGATTTACATGTTTACTTTTCGGCATATATATATATATATTTATATATATTTATGCACACATCAACACATTTAAATCATCCAAGGCAAATACAACAATTTTAACTTAACTCTCTGCGCGCACCACTCACCAAGAACGTTCCTTACATATTACCAATATTTATATTTACATTTATTATACCGCTTATATATATTTTGATCATTGATGATGGTTGGCGGTGGAATGGCTTAAGTTATATATGGTTTACTAACATGAACATGCACGAGAGTTCTTGCTTTTGCTCGCAACTACTTGAATATAATGGTTTTTGTGTTTTTGTATTTTTTTTTTTTTTCTTTGGCGATATATCGTAAGTTGTGTTGTTTTGGTATATATACAAATATAAATATATATTGTTAGTTTGGTTAGTTGGTTAGTTATGTGTACCAACTTGTTGGTAGATAAAGGTGTCTCTATATTATTATTGTTGAAACTCTTTTAGCCACCATCACAGCACAACGCATTAAGAAGAACGTCACTTTATAAAACCCGAAGTTTAGGTTTTTAGTTTTTGAAGAGTTCTTTAGTCTCATAAATGTATCGAGCAAGTTGTGACGCATTTTATCAATGCTTGCTCCCTGATATTATACATTTTGTTTTCTTCTTCTTCTTCTTATATTTGAATTAATGATTGTGGTCTCTTTAGTTTTGTTAAAATAAATAAATAAAGAATAAAAAAAAAATATTATAAAGAGCAACAACGAAAAGAAGAAGCATAATAATAATATGATATTGTTTTAAAAGAAAGATTTAGTAAATTTTGCATTTAGTGTAGTGATTGTGCACAGTGTGTTTAAATAATAATAAATAAATTCTTGATTAATATAGAAATTGAGTACGAAAACAAGATATTCAAAAACTTTTAAGGAAACTTTCTATCTAAAGAAAAGAGAGAGAGAAAAAGAAACAAACATTATTCGTAAACTGTAATTGTAATAAGCTATGATATCCATTTATATAATTATCGATACAGTGGTAAAGTGTATGCAATTAAATCGTATGATTGATTGAAAAATTCAACCAAAACAAAAGATTAATAGCCATCCCGATTAATTAATATAATATTTATACGCTAGCCTCTCGGTTAGGTGGCCGACTTGTGTACTTTTGCTTACTGTGTAAGTACCTACGTTTCTCTTGATTGTGTGCAAAAACATTTTTTTTTTTGAAGCAAGACAAAAAGTAAATTATTTAAGAAAGTGTGCACGTATGCGAGTATATTTGTGTGTGTGAATTAGTTTGCAGCCACACAAAGTATTTTATATAAAAATAAAACTTTGCTAACATCACTATAAATTCTATAAATAAATTTCTTTTTCAATTACTTATATCCATCTTTTGTGCTCCTTTTATAAATCTCTGCAAAGAAGGCTTTTTCAGCAAGCATTAAAAAAAATATGAGACGAGCTACAAAGAAAACGAAAAAAAAAAAAAAAAACAGCAATTAAATATGCTTCTAATATGTTTATCTATTAGTTTTATTATTTCCATTTATTTCAGTGGTGAATGCTTGAGGTGTTACTAGTTATTCGTTTACCCATTTTACAATATAGCCATGCACCAGACAGCAGAGAACAGAATCTTTGAGAGTAAATAAATACACCGTTTGATTCTGTAAGGCGTTTCAACTTTCAACATGTATATTCTTTAGTACAACCATAATCATTAAATAGAAGTTGTATGCAAATTGTGCATGTGCATGTGCATATCACATTGTCCATGTTGCATATAAATGTACCTACAGCAATATAATAATAATAATAAAAAAAATATGTATATAATTAAATAAAGGGACGAAGCTCTTTGTTGCGCGTATATTGTTGCATAGGTAATGTTTTGATTGTATGGTTGTATGTTGTATGTATGATGTGGATTTGATCGTAATATTTGTTTTAAAAGAGATAAGAGAAATAATAGGAATAGTTTTTAATTCTTTTATTAATCATGGACTTTGCATTAGCTTATGGGAAATCCACGAATATTGAATTTCAACAAACAAATAAATTAAAGTATTCGAGGTAATAAGACTGTAAGCCATATTCGATGATTACTTAATAACTTAACAATTAGCTCGTGAACCACTAGAGCTAAAAAAAAATGATATTCAAACCTTATTTACATTAAATGTAGTCAAATACAAGTCTTGAATATTATTATCCCCGACCCTCCAATCTAGTTTTATGAATTGAAAGCAGAAAATCTATTTATGTATTTTGTGGTAAATCTAACTAATTACAGGACTTAATGATGATCCTTCTGAAGATGTCTTTTTAATAAATCATCAATAACTGGTAGTTTTCTATAATTTAACTCGGGAATAAGATGTTCTAATTTGCATAGCAATTAACAGTCAATAGATTGGATAAAATATCTATGATAAAACTTCTAAAGAAGATAATTTTGTTCATCTCATTCCAAAAATCTAAAGCAATAAAATAAAATATGGCTTCTGTATTGTCTCAACAGAATAATAAAATGCTACGCGAATAGAAAAATTGTATAGAATAATAAAAAAAAAAAAAAAAACAGAAGAAATAAAAAACAAAATAAATAACAATAAATAAATAACAACAAAATCATAGCCTCCGATTGTAAGCTATTGGTTCATAAAATCCTTTTGATCTTGTAATCTCACATACTTATGTCCAATATTATCTAAATATTATTATAATTTTTAAAATTATATTTTCTCACCGCGATATATTCATGGTGCCGCGCACAAAAATAAATAAAAGATAGCCCAAATTGCTTTTTATAGTTAGCTGCACCCAGTTCAACTGTGTATTATAATTTAGACTTAATAAAGTATATAAAAAAAAAAAATACTACACAATCAACAAGAACTTCAACCAAACCAAACCAACAAAATTTTGCGATTGCTTAATTTAAATAATCTTCAGCTAATTAGGATTTATATTTTTAAATTGAATTGGCCGGGAGAATCAATTCAATATATGTATAATATTATAGTATTTATGATACTCTTTTGGTATATACAATGTAACATTTTATTGGATTTTTATATCCGCCAATATCCAGTATATGAAAAACGTTGATTCACAACAAAATTGAATTTTACCATCATCGATTTCTTAGTTTTTTGTTGTGTGTGCGTGTGTGTGTTTTTGTTTAATATCGTTGTGTAGGTTTATTTATAACATGATTATCATATAAAGCAAAAAAAAAAATAAAAAAAGAAATAAATAAATAAAAATAAAAATGAACTTAAAATGTAGGAAGATGTTATTCACCTGAAGCACAGATAAAAGACTTATAATTCATATTTTAATCAAAATTTATTTTAGCTTATTTGAATTAGTTTACAAAATGTGGTGTTTTAACGCGATCGGCCATCAGATTACGATTTCACATAAAAATATGTTATTTAATTTTCGTGAAAATATGGTTAATTTTCCGTTGTTGGATTGACGATGAGCAGGTGAGCAGGTGACGTCAAAGACAACTATTAGACTAGACATATTAGAACTAATCATTTTCGATTGAAATTTTCTTAAAAAATGCTCTGCTATAAAACACATATCTTAGGTTTGGTACTGTTGTTTGTTTAAAAGTTCACAAATATTGAATATTTGTATAATCCATACAAAATTAAGGTCTAAATCTCTGAGCATATTATTTTTTTCCATGAAAAGACCAAACATTAAAATTTGAGGGCATTTTGCAAGCCCATCCTATAGAATACTGCTTTACAATTATCCATTGCAATATATCAATGGTCTTTAAACTTGATTATAACCATCGATTTTATCTATTAGACACTAAAATTAGTCATATCAGTTAATGCGGTGAACGTACATTTATTTCAAACCGATTTCTTTTTTTTTCTCTATTAATTAATTTGTATCTTTGCTCTGTGTTTACCGTAACACAAACAATACAGTCACCAACATTATTATTATGTATTATTATTATTATTATTATTTTTTTTTTTTTTGTAGATTAAAATATCTTAAAAATGTAATGTATTTAAAATAAAATAAAATAAATTTATTCAAAAATTTACGAAAAAACATCATCAAGAAAATAATATATTATATATTTAAGTAGGTATAATGTAGTTATGATACGATATTATTAATGTACATGCCGCGCCATATAATAAGATGTTTCTGAATATTATAACATATGTCATGTTCGTATTAAATCTCTCTACCTGTGTGTACCCCACATATATAACTTAATCAACTGAACAATCGATTACGGTCTTCGTTGCTGATAAACCAAGTGTTTTTTTTTTTCTTCTTCTTTTTTTTTTATTAGAGAAAAAAAAAGTGGTTAACAACAAATAAAAAAAAGAGCAAAAAGAAGAGATGAAATTATATATTTAGAAATAATATCAAGTATTAAACAGATTTTATTCTTTTCACCTTTCTAATGGTTTCTCGTATTTGCAGATGATGTAGTTTATTTATAATTTTGAATTGATTTTATTAGATACTATAAATATATATTCGATTTATATTTATACTCGATGACCTCTAACCAAATGCATCCTAGAAATATTTAAGCGGCATTTATTTTTCAATATTTTTTTTTTTTATTATTTTTCAGCCAAAACCATTATTATAATGAACTTTGTGTTTATTAGAAAGTTAACCATTCCAATAATTTTATTATATAAAATAAATAACGTTCAAATTCATTTTCAATTGGAATTAAAGTCATGAGGAGAGCAAAATAATAAATTTCATGGTGTACTCAGTTAGATTTTTGTATTGGGCTTGAAATGACGGCGATTAAATTTTTAGTTTTTTTTTTTTTTATACATTTATATATTTATAATATATGTTTGTTGTTTTATATATATGGCATTTCAACGCTAACCTCATACATTTCTATATTATACGTTTTTTTTCTTCTTTTATTTATTTATTTATTTCTATATATCTGGTATTGCTGTTAGTATTATGTCTTTCTATATATATTCTTATATTTGTATTATTTTTAATATTATTATTTCTACAATAAAACACAGCTAACCGCCACAGAGCCACAGTGGTTTTTAAGGTAACGTTGCACACACAAAATGCCATTTCGCGAAATTGCAAAACAAGAAACATTAATCTTTTTTGTACGTCGCCGCGTAGAAGTTCGTTTAATCATCGTACTTATAATATAATATATGTATAATATAGAATATCTCTTCTCTGGTTACCATTTAATATTATTATATTATGCTATTGGTCTTTTCTGTGATGTGAAAACTGAAAATATTTAAATGGATTTTTTTAATAGTTTGTTAAAACGACGCTAAAAAGAAAAGAGAAATAATAATAATAATATTTATAATAATAATAAAAATAAATAAGTAAAGAGTCTTTCAATTATAATCATAAAAAAAAAAAAACAAAACAAAAAATTTTACATAACTACATTACTTCTCTTTCTTTGTTTTTGATAATTTCCCAATTTACATAATTTATTTCTGCAACAATGAAATTTCATTTAAAATTTCTAACTACAAAGCTAATGTAATAAGTCACTAATTAACAATTATTCAAAGATAGATAAATTGTCATTTATTAAAACGAGAATTCTTGACTGATATTGGACGTTTGATTTAAATTAATTGAAATCATAAAATGTCTAAAATGGTACATCTTACATATTAATTCAATCCGAAAATTATTTCTCCAAATATTTTTTGTGTATTGTGAATTGTAATTTCCCAATGGTGAGACGTAAGTAATATTATCAAAAAGTCATGTCTCTAACCTGAAAGATATTTGCAAGTGAGTTTATTGTCTCTCGTATCTCCAGTCATATACTTAAGATATACTTGCTGAGCTAGGTAAACACAATCTAACTGTTTAATCCATTAAACATATTAAGTTTATTGAAATACAATCAATTTTTAAATTAAGTTAAACTGAATAACTGATAATAATCGTATTAATTAGAATACTGGCACTTTTAAATAAGATGGATATTAAGAGAAATTGAATTGCAATAAAAAGAAAATAAAAAAAACTATAATATAATTTATCAAAACTTATATAGAACAAAAATAAATATAATATTTGACAAAGTGTTTATGTTTATACAATAAATTCACTTTCGCGCAAAACCATCAATACATCATTAATGATGATGCTATATCCTGAAGAGCCTTTTTGGGCAATACCGACGATTCCAGGATTATATGATGACGGTGACTACAGCGGTAAGCTATATATATATTTTTTTAAAGAAAATTAGGAAGTATATTTCTATAAATAAAAAGGAAATATCATAAAAGAAAAAAATTCCAAAATTTAAGAAAGACTTAACGACGAACCTAATTGAGTTTTAATATTTAGTATTTGTCACTAAATAAAATTAGTATGTATATAATATGAACTCGTTCATAAAAAATATCCCTCATTTTTTGATGATTTTTAACTGCCCTTACCCTGCTTGTCCAAACATTTTCTTTTATTTTCTACATATGACATTTCGGAAGACCTTTCTAGAGGTCTGACGTCTCTTATGAACGATCCCTTTTAAGTATCGCAACTGGACAAGAGATAAATGGTTTTCTGGAAATTTTTACTATAGTAAAAAAAAAGGAACATCAGAATACATATGAATATTTTTCCATCACATTTTTTTTTGTAAAATTTACTAGTTATCTTGTCTAGAGTGATAGGCGTATGTTCCTGAATTGTTTCAAAATTTAATTAAATTATACCAAGACTATACTAATATACTTATTCTGCAGGAGTTTTTTTTTTTTGGAAATTTGCTATACATTTAAGTTGGTTTTTAGTTAAATTTTGTTTGATTAGATTTGTCAACTTTGACAAAAAATAATTCACTTTTAATACTATATAGTTTATTTGCTACAGCAAACAATTTGATTTCTAAGATGGTAAAGTATTCTTAAAACGTAAAAGCAGACAACACTAAAGTGAAGAAAAAAAAATAAACTAAAAAGAATGAATATTATATGAACCATGAATTTTAATAACATAATACGCCAATAAGTAGTTACATTTTGAATTCATGCGTGTTTTTTTCCCGTGATTTGTGTAGCTAACTATAACAATGTAACATCTAATCTACAACAAAATCTACCTATGTGTAATATTGCACCTGATTTTATTGTAAATAATCTTGTAGACAGGCATAAAAAAAAACAAAGGAAATGAAAATAGAATTAGGGGAATTCAGGTGTGGATCCGAAGAATTAAGTTAATTTTTAATCAAAATTTAGATTTGAAATTAGAAATCGCTTTTCTTCTTTTTTTTTTTTTAAGCTAAATTGTGATAGCTATTTGAATTGAAAAAGTATAGATAATAAAGTTGTGCCGATTTCCGTCGCATTACGTTTGAATTTAAAACTTTTAACCATTAGGAATAAATTCTGCAAAAATGTATTACCAGTCACCTTGTTATATATATATATGTATTATGTATATAAATGTCTAGCGATACTAATTTTTTTCGCATATGCCAGAAATTTTTTGTTGAATTGATCATTTCTCAAAATAAACAAAATTTATTATAATATACGAGTATGTCGTCTAAAATTTCGAAAATATTTATGCATAAAACACATAATTTAAACCACAAAACCACAAAAGAGAAGTAAATAAATTTACTTACATTTCAATATGGTTTTTATTTAAACCAAATTAAAATATTAGCGGTTGATTATAGTCACAAAATTATATGTGATCATAAATGGCCAAATGTTATAAGTTAGTTCAACATAAAGTTTGTCTCTAAATGTTAAAAGTCTGACAATAAATATGTCATTAAATTTCCAATGCTAAAATAAACCACAATATTGAATATACATTTATGATGTTGAAAAAAATTAAAAATTAATACATTATAAATAAAATGTGTGTCATGTTTTGTATATAAGACCGGACATATTCAACTAAGAAAAATTAATCATTACATTCAAATAAAATTTCAGATATACTAAAAAGTAGGTAAACAGCATATTTATTTATTGCAATTTATTATCAATAACAGTTCATTGAGATTAACAAAAGCAATTGAATTGTGGGTTGTGAAGTCAACCAACAATATTGTACAAAAGGTCAAACAAATGACTGTATCATTTAAATTTAACTTTGTGCATATTCTTGACAACACCAAAAAAAAAAAAAAATATTATAATTAAAAAAACTTATTTCCGATATTTATGATATCACATTGATCATGTTGTGTTAAATTATGGCATATATTCATATTCAAGTCAACATATTTTATTAAAAGTTTCACATTGACCTAATTCGTCTCTGTTCTTTATGTGTGTGCACACACAAAAATTAGCGCCAGAAGAATAATTACCATTGCATGCGGTCTTAAAACATGCTGAACCAAAAACCAAAAGCGATCCGGTCACTCACTCATTTTAAAAGATATTGGTATTAATATCTTGTGTATGTGTATGTATATTTTATAAACTCACAGTTGTTATTCCTTATAATACCTACATTAAATGGCAAAGAAATATGATTTTCTTTTTCTTCTCTTTTCTTTTATAATCAAAGCTTATATATATATTGAATGGTAGTATAATATAATATCATAATGTAATGGGATAGAGTATAGACATAGAAAGACCATCAATGTTGGTTTGATGATTTCCTAGTTTTTTTTTTTCTTCTTTCTGTCTTTCTTCATATTATTTTCTGTTTTGATGAAAAGAATAAGCCAATTTTTTTTTTGTTTTTGGGTTGCATACAAATAAATATATTACACATATGCATCACTCGTTTTCGACATCATTATTTTAAGAACGGCATAATAAATTACGAACGTCTACTCAAACCATCAAATTATATAATATCCGAACCGTAAACTATATTATTACCATTACGGTTAACCGTATGAAAAATTATATTTCATATCGCATGATGTTCATTATAAATATAAAATAAATTGCAGACAGCCCTAAGCTATTTCGGTGTATATTAATTGATTCAGTGGCACAAGAGATTAACCTTTAACGGATTATTTTTCATACTGTATAAGCATTTCTCAGATAATAATTAACTACTTAAAATTTCATGTGCACACAAATAATGATCTGAACAGATATCCATTAAGGGTAAATTTATACATACTTTTTTTTAAGTAACATTTCGCTATCTGTAAAATCTTTTCATTTTTATAATAACTGAGATTATTATATTTATGTGACAAGCGACCAACGTAGAATTAACACTTTGAGGTGAAAATTAATTAGTTTACAGTTTACATATTTTAGTCGATCTGATATTTTAATATCAAGACGATAGCATAATTATTAATGCATAAGATCGCTTAAAATTAAAAGAAAAAAAAAGAAAATAATAATAATAATAACTAAAAATATATTTCTTTTGAATTTCAGTTAACGTAGTCGAAGCACTACAAGAATTTTGGCAAATGAAGCAAGCTAGAGGTGCAGAATTGAAAAACGGTGCAATTGTAATATACGAGTCAGTTCCATCAAACAATCAACCTTATATTTGCTACGTAACACTTCCGGGTGGCAGTTGTTTTGGTAGTTTCCAAGTAAGATTTTTTTTTTGCGATGTTCAAAATTCCACGAAAGTAAGAAATTAATTAAATTTATTATAAAACAGAATTGTCCAACGAAAGCAGAAGCTCGACGGAGCAGTGCTAAAATCGCTCTAATGAATTCTGTATTTAATGAACATCCGTCTAGGCGAATTAGTGATGAATTTATTCAAAAAGCCGTTCAGGAAGCAAGAGCATCTTTTAAAAGTGAAAGTCATGAGGATGATGGGCCCGATACTGGTATTGGGGCATTTAGGTAAACATTTCTACACATAAATTTAAATTATAATATTTACATTAATCGATTTTGGGTATAATGAATAAATAACAATCATTTTTTCTAGATTTATGCTTGAAGCAAATAAAGGTCGTACAATGTTAGAATTTCAAGAATTAATGACTGTCTTCCAATTATTACATTGGAATGGTTCATTGAAAGCCATGCGTGAAAGACAATGTTCCCGGCAAGAAGTTGTCGCTCATTATTCAAATCGCACACTAGATGATGATATGCGGGCACAAATGGCTTTAGATTGGATTGCTCGCGAACAAGAAAATTCTGGTGTACTTAATAGAGAGCTAACATTGGCCGAAAGAGAACTAGAGACAGCTCGTTTAGCTGGCAGAGAGCTTAGATTTCCAAAAGAGAAAAAAGATATTTTAATGTTGGCTCATAATCAATTGGGCGGTGGTAATAATGTTATGAACAGTTGAAAAATTTCTTTTCTCTCCCCATATTATTTGGTTTTGGTTGTCATTCAATCAACCGATAAATTTAAGTGGTTTGTGTCATTGAATCTCAAATTGTATATTTTCAAGTACAATATTAGGGATTTATGAATTTATAAATATTCAATTAGTTTGTACTGAATACATGGTTTTAAAAAAAAATCCAATTGCAAAGCAAAACAAAAAAAAAAAACAAAAAAATTTAGACACATGAAAACAAATGCGTCTCATTGCAATTTTATTTATTTTTTTCAACAATTTCAAATTTAAAATCAACATAAATTTAAGGAAATTCTATTATAAATTAATAAATATGCCAATAAATAATTATGTGAAAACTGTATAAAATTATTATTAAACATTTATATTTTTAAAAGAAAAAAAGAAAGCTCAAATAAATGTGATTTAATGTTTTTTTTTTAATCATCTTCTCCGTGTTTATTTAAAAAAATTAATAGAAATCAAGTAGATTAAATAGATTATATAAATCAAACCGTGCTACATACATGACAAATAATAATAACTAAAATATTTCAAAGATAAATAATATTACAAGTGATCAAAACTTTAAATTTAAAAATAATTGTTGACTTTTAATTTCAAGAAATTAATTATATTTGAAATTTTACTGATTTTACTGATTATTATCGTCATTAACAACTTAATTAGAATTATTTCATGCATTATTGACAATTATTAGGAACATCCCTAGAGCGAACAACAGTATACCGTCCACGGCATACAAAAGTATATAAGGGATACATAGGCACACATATACCATGTAAAGTATACGTATGCAAAGTATATACATCCAATGCGGCGGTAGATTTGATATACCCTAAAAATTAAAATTTTCAGTATACCAAATATATCACATAAAGTGTATATTTAGAATAACACTGCTTTATTATTAATTATACTTTTGTATACTTTGGAAAGTATACCGTATTTCCAATAGAGTTCACAAATAATCAAGACTTTTAAGTGATTTAACAAAAAAAAAAAAATTATGATAATTAAATGAAATTAATCATCAATTATTTTTAATTTTTTTTCTCACATATTAAAATACTATTTGAATATCCTCAGCTATATAAAAAAATATATATATATATATATATATATAAAATTAAAATATTTTATTACATTTATTGCTCATAAAATTATAAATAACGTCAAATTTTCTTTTTTTTTTTACTTATTATAATTATGATTAAATTATAAAAATTGTGATCGATTCTTTTTTAATTATTCAAATAGAAATTAAATAATAATAAAAAATAATATAAAAAGATAATATTTAAAATAAACATTAGAATAAGTCATTCAAAATTTTGTTAAAAGAAAAGAAAAATGATTCACTGCCTATTTGAGTAAGAAATGAATGGTTAAATAATAACTAAAATCAAAAATAACGACCAAATTTAATATAAATATTTTCGTCCCAATTTTAAATAATAAATATAAACAAAAAAAAAAAAAATTATGTATCCAAAATTTATATTTTTATAAAAAAATATTTTTTTAGATTAGAAAAATGTTCGAATTTAATAATTAATTATAAAAAAAAAAAAAAATTGTGATTTATATTATTTGGCTTTGTAGATTGTTTTTTTTTCCTGTTTCATTTTATTTATTATTTAAGTTATTATTTGCAATTGCAATAAAAATTGTATGATTTGAGTAAAAATTCACTAATCATGTAGACGGATTATTGCTTCGCTTCCGCTATATTTCAATTAAATCATAAACTAAATTAATTTAAACAAACATTTATTTGCTAATATTGCTATATTATTAATTAAATGCATATAATTGCTTTCTTTTTTTTTTTTTTCTTTTTAAGAAATTTTCTATTTCATTTTTAAATTAAATGAAATTTTAATTTCAAATACAATTAGTTTTACATTTTTAATTGCATTGCATTTTGTTGCCTTTTTAATTATAAATAATATAGCACTTTTGTACAAAGAAAAATTAAAGTGATAATTATTTTGTAATGTTTTTAATTAATTAAGTAATTATGTATTTAAAAAAAAAAATTGTTTTCATTTTTAATTAATTATAAATCTAATGAATTAATAGCAATAATTAAAAATAAATACGTATTATATCAATTTTATTGCGATCATTAATATCTTATGAAGTAAATTTAATTTAAGATCAAGTAAAATAATATTAATATTATTTAAGAAAAATAAGCCATTTCTTTTTAAAAAAACAAAAAATAAAA
Source organism: Catotricha subobsoleta (assembly GCA_011634745.2). Taxonomy (NCBI): domain Eukaryota; kingdom Metazoa; phylum Arthropoda; class Insecta; order Diptera; family Cecidomyiidae; genus Catotricha; species Catotricha subobsoleta. The sequence goes on from JAABKK020058760.1 coordinate 29,465, forward strand.
AAAAACAATATATAAAAATATATTTTAAGGTAAAATAGCATATAAGGAATAGATTAGGTTCTTATTCGTATTTGTAACAATTTTTTTTCTTTAATTAGTTTAATTAAATTTTCCGGCTTATAATTAATATTAAATAAATATATTTCCATACTATCAATAATTATTTGTTTTTATAATTTTTTTCGATTTTTTATTTTTTTTATATATTCCAATACGTTTGAAAATTATGAATTATCTTAAATTACTACAAACTAGAGAAAAAAAAACATAAACGATACAAATTATCTGTGTGCAGGGTGATCTCCTTAATATATGTTGAAGAAATTATGATATTCACTCACTTAAGCGGATAGGTAAGTTTTCTAGTATATTTAATAGAGAGATTTGTTTTGTAAGTGAGAATCTAAGTCAATTTAAGAATTCTTTAATTGAAAAAAAAAAAAAAAACATTAATCTGTTTGTATCTAATAACAATTCGTATAATGTATAACTACAGAGATGCGGTGATCATCGATAAATTATTAAGGAATTTATGCTGAGATAAGAAAAGATTAAATGCTTTTGTCTATCAAGTAACAATACGACTTTTTCTGAAAGGTGAGTTTTCTTTTACACCTAGCTTGTAATTTATTGCAATTAAATATCTAATTGAAAATAGCCGGATTTATAAAGAAGGTTTGTAAGGTCTTTTTTCTATAATACGCTATATGGCATTATTAAGACTAAAATATGAATTTTATAATTTATATAGTAATGCAAGTTCTATAAATAAATGCATAAAGATATTCTATAGAATTTTAAGATTAAATAAAAGTATTTTTTGGTTTCTAAATTAAACAAGTTTGGAATTTTTTCTTCCAAATGTGGTTTTAAGCGAAGGGTTATGTGGAATCTTTTAGAATCTTTTGGTGGAGTTTTGGAATCATTTGGAATTATTTCATTTTTTTTTTTTTGTGAATAAATGTTCCAGAAGTAATGGGATCAGAGGCCACAAATCTTGGAGTAATTTGGAATCTTTTGATATTCAAAATGTTCTACCATTCGATTTTAAGCATTCTGAGCAACGTTTTTATATCTAGATTATTTTATGCTCATTACCAACTTTCATGAGACATTGCATTAAATTTATTTCTTTAAACTCGTTTTTGATTGAAAACAAAAAAAAAGAAAGAAAATATTTTAACATCAATTAAGTAAAAATTGTACATCAGTCTCAAATATTTATATACAAAAGATTCTACGAAGCAAGCTTTTTAAAAATTCTTTTATTTTTATTTATGAACTCTGAAATTGTAACCATTTTATATGTTAACATTTTAATACCAGCAACTTCAAAAATCTAAATTAGTCTCAACGAGATTAGAATCAACGAGTAATTATTTTCATTTGTAAATTGCCGAAGTATGTTAATTACATTTAATTAATAAACGTTATATAATGCAGGTAAATTGTGAAGAATTTTCGTTTAATTATCAAATGATTAACGATATGTGACATTAACAATAATTATTTTGTTATACACATTGAGAGAGTTGCACATTTTGTTTCCAAGAAATACGAGAATTAACTTATGTACTATAAGTCTTTAAAAAATCAAACAAACAAAAACGACAAAAGAGCAAAAATGATAATAAAAAAAAAAAAAAACAAAAAAGCAAAAAAAAAAATTGCAATGCACCAAAAAAATGGTTGAATATGAAAAACACAAAATACTTGTTTTACCTTTGTTTAACTGATCACTATTGTGAAGAGAATTTATAAAAGTCACAAAAGCACAACCATACACATTTTATATGCATTTAATTTTGGCGACATTATTATTTTTTTTATTTATGGTTTTTGTTCAAAAAAGTTGAATTATTTTTGTAACACAAATGGCAACAACAAAATGAATTGTACAAATAAAACATCTCATCACTCTTTTGTATAATATTATCGTTGTTACAACGATGCACACTGATGCCTACATATATAACAAACATTATATTAAATAATAATATATAATAAAATATTATTTGAAAACTCGAAATTGAAGAGCAGAATTTTAAATTACGAGGAAGAATTCTTTTTGTTTCTATAATGCTATATGCTATGTACTCTGTGCAGCAGAAGCAGCGCTTACACAATATTATTATAATTTCGTTTCATTATTTTTGTTAAGTTTTTATTGTGATTCAAAATTTGTAAGTAGTAGCTCAGAAAAGGAATAAAATTATTCGGCCATTTCTAAGTTCATAGTTTTTGGCTAAATTTTTTGCTGAATAGATGGCTAAATTCAATAAGTTTATATTTAGCCTAAGAATATATTACATTCTAAATACAAATTTAAGTCACACAAGAGACTTATAAAAGTAGAAATTGAATTTAGTTTCAATCGAATTACAATAGGACACACTGAGTTCGTTATACCGATATTCTACTATACCGGTTTTTCAATAACAATTTAAACCAATGGTTTCGCATTATATGGTGGATTTTTGTATGGATAAACTTTTGGTTAACTTTAACCTTTAGTTAAAAGTCGATCGATAAACTGGCTCTAAATATCTATTTATTTGAGATGGATTGCGGTTTGATTAATGTTTCCGTTGTTATGATGAATATTTTGTAACATTGAAATGATAAAAAATCGTGATTATTTAAATCTAGTCTATAAAAATACGTTAACTCGCAGAAGAAAATAATTATTCAAATCGCAGTTTACCACAAAACTTAGGGATCCTTAATAGTCAGTTTTTTTATTGTAAGAATGTCGTATATTTTGAATTGAGTTCAAAGTATGATAAATGAGATGAAATAATTCGTTATTTTATTTATTTATTTATTTTTTTAATTTATTTCACAATTCGTTATTTTTGTGGGTTCATCGTTTTACTCATTTGATTGAACTCTTTTTGCACGAAAATGCGCGCAGAAAGTTGATTTAAATTGTCACATGAACTGATTATACGAAAGATTTATTTATATTCATTTTGGATATGTACAACACACAAAATATTATATATGTGCATTGAGTTTATAGAGGTAGCTGATACTGTATACAGAAGGTTGATAAGTAGGTATGTGATGAGAACATAATAAATATAACATAAGCTAACTAACCACTAACAAATTTTCTACCAGAGAAAACGAAAAACGAAAAAAAAAAAAACAAAACATTACCAAAAAAATAAAAAACTGAGGTGCGTTGATTTTATGTTTACTGTGGGATGACCATCCGTAGAAAACCAGTAAAAGAGATGGATTTAATCGATACCTCTATAAGTTTGTGATCAATTAAAGCATTGTTAACATTTTAAACAATGAGGGACATTGTACTTTGTGATCCGTTGCATTGCTTTGCTTTGCCCGAAATTGTAATATATTTTGTGTACACAAGTTTTGACATATGGCCAAAAATGTGAAATGATCACGAAATTTTTTCTGATTTTTTTCTTTTTTTTTTGTTCTTTCCTCTTTTTTGCATTGTCATCTTGATGGACCGTTTATTTACATGGAATTATACAACGTTTATAAAGCCACAAAATTTGAACATCGCACCACATTACCTTATAAATTTAATTTCTGGTTTTGCTTGCATAAAACTAAGAAAAGCGACACGATGTATTTTGTAAAAAAAACAAAAATTATTTGGAAAAAAAACTAAATTAATGCAACAATATTATATATTGCCATTGAACGCAGATCAATCAATTACGCGTGTATAGAAAATGGTTTATTTCGTACTTACATAATAAAATGTGGAGATTGAATTTGGTACATGATTATATAAACGTGAATTGAAAAGTTAAGTTCAGAATTAATCGTTTTGTTTTTCATATAAAAATGTTCTTTGATTTCATTAGAAAATTTAAATTTTCACGCAAATATTATTTTATTATATTTAATCTACCATAAATTAATATAGAACAGAAGAATTTAATATTTTGCTTGAGCGCATCGCAATTTTTTTTTTTAAGGCATGTACAGTGTAACGACACGAAAATCTTTAGAGGCTCAAACAGGTAGTGAGAAACGAAATAAAACTCTGTACTTGCCATTATATTATTTCAATAAATTAAAATAAATAAGTGATTACTTTTTGATTCCTAAATAATGTTACAATTTGTAAATTAAGTGAAGTAATAATTTTGAATTGAAGTTGAAAATGTTCTATGGATAAAATATTTTATTTAAATGGAAATTAATAATAAGTCCTTGTACATCTGCAAAATATATTTGATGCCATTAATCTAATGTTTAACGTATATTTTAATAAAACTTTAGCAACAAATTTGCGTCAATCAAAAAAAAAAAAAAAAAATGTGTATGGAAATAATATCTTAAATCCACTAGTTATCATGTAATTCATCTCTAGATAGAATATTTTAATATTGTTTAATAATTATTAAAGTCGAGTTACACGTATCATTATTATAAATACACGTATAATTATGATATGATGGAATAATTTTATGCACCCATAATAAATAGCGGAATGGCGGAGACATTTATCAATTTATCATTATTATTCATGAATAATATTTAATATTTAATCTGAAAATCTGTGTAAGTATGAATTTTATAAATTTTTCTTGTCAACGGTCCCAACAAAGAGTGCTGTAGCAGAAAATTGACGTGAAAAACAAAATTAGCTGGGGAAAGAACTTATGACAAATTATCGCTGGTGGATAGAGAAATTTTGGGTGTATTAGAGATTTACTGTTGCTTCCAGTAGAGCTATTTCTGTATTAAGGAAATTAAATAAATAAATTGAAAATATTTTAATTTTAGTCACACTAAATACTCTTCAATGGAATCATCGATTTAATCTGATTTGATTTGATATTATGATATTATGGTAGTTAAACCTCTTAACTCCATACATTATCCATACATTCAGCACCGACATCCATTGTTTTATTATTATGTATAATTATTTTTCCCTAGTTTATTCATCTTCTTCTTTTTTCAATAAAACTGTTTTAGTTGAACCAATTATATTTACCTGAATAACATAATGTCAAAGAATACATAGGTACTGCGTTAGCCAGACAAGATTTATTATTTAATAAAAATAGATTATAATATTAATGTTATGATTAAATGAAAAATTAATAATTTATTATAGAGCAATTTTATAATAATAGCTTTACCAATATTCTATGTAATACGTTATTTAAACAGACTATGAATAGATTTGATCTCTTCACTTTCTTGTAGTGATTGTAGATAAAATGATCTTATCAAAGTTTTTTTATGATATTTAATTACTATGTGATTTAAATTATATATAAGATAAAAAAAAATATGTAGATAATGAATCAGATTAGTAAAATCCTTCATTCATTTAATTAGACATAGGTTGAAGGGATATTTAAGAAAACTAAAATATTTCAATTTTTATTAAAACAGTAACATTTAGCGACTTTTGATATTGCATTACTTGACTTTTATTTTAATATACCTATCATATTCTAATTCTTTTTTTTTATAGTTGATAGATAATGATTGAATTCGATTTCGATAGTTCAATGTACTCGTACTATCAAAATAGTCAATACGTGTATTTTATAATACCTAAAATACAGGAGTATGTTCGTATCCGGGTGGTTTCTTGAAAAAAAAAAATTAAAAAACACAAAACTTGTTTAAAAACATGTTTTTCTCCGACATTTGAAAAATTTGATTATAAAAATAAAAAACGCATAAATTACTTTGATTAACATAAGTATAAGAACTATATGCGCACTCTTTTCTTATTTGGGGAGAAGGGGTAGGGAGTTTTTGCATTTTCAAAAAAAAATAGTTCCCGCTGTCCCCTAGCCGACTTTCAGGAAACTGAAAACAAATACTATTTTCTTCAAAAATCTACATATAATTTTTTTTCACAAGGGAGGGGGTATACTGTTCAACAATTATACAAAATATCCTATTAATTTTAGTGCAGAGTTATTTGTAGTTGAACAAATCAGATTGTAGGTATACTGTATAAGGTAATACATAAATAGT
>JAABKK020058771.1:0-35449 GCA_011634745.2 Catotricha subobsoleta
TCCGCACAAAGAAGACAAAACTAACGTAGAGGATATACTTTTGCATGTTAAATTCTACGTCTACGTTCTACGCTCACGTATTTTTCGCAAACTCCCTAATGTCTTCGAAGTATGTATCAAGAAAAGTATCAAAAAAAGTATCGAAAAAAGTATCGAGAAAAGTATCGAAAAAATATACCGATATCTGTATCGGCGATACTGCTCGCAAAAAGTATCGTCGATAGTATCGGTCGCAATCCTGTTCAACATAAACTTTAAAACTGCTACCAAAATAAAAATTAAGAACATACTGCTACAAAAAATGAAAAATTGATGCTCTAGCGACTTAATTTAGACGATAGAAACTTAAATTTATAGCAGTTTGCATTCAGACGATAATTTAGTTTATAATTCAGATCATAATTACGTATACTCGTACTATTGTAACACATTGATAATTTTCTATTAACACATAGATGAACCGCTCACAAAAATTGTTAGAATATAAGTTAAACGATACGAACTAGTGTCATAAAACCCATGATACAAATATACAAGTATGATAAATAGCAGTTTTATTTTCGTTCAAATTTGCGCAAGTCACAGCATGACGTCATATTTTTATATGGGTCGCAATGAGTGTGAATGTGTGTGCGTGGTGCCGATGGAAAGTTGCATCAGTATGTCTTTGTCTTATGAATAGACGTGTGCGCCGGCGTAAGTTTTATCGGCGGCGGCGTCATAAGGTTAGATGGCGGCGGCGACGGCGTGGCGTTTTAAAACACTTAACTATGGGCGGCGGCGGCGTAAGCGGCGCGAAAACATGTATCAATAATAGTATTAGAAATTTAATTGCCGATAATACGAATAATTTATATTATAATAAGTATACTAAAAATAATATGGCTGATTTTTTTTTTGTTCAATAACTACATTTTATTTTATGAAAATAATCTTTCATCTTCACGTCAAAATCAAAACAATATACAATGTACATTATTTTTTTTCCATCAAAGGGTCCCCTGTTTTCAAAATTCGAAAGAAAACCGAAATTTCTGAAAAATAATATTATTTTTATAAAACAACTTTTTTTCTCACATTAAAATATTAAAAGATATTATTAAAATCAGCTCGCTGATACATATCTAAATAATTTGATAATTTCATTATGATATATATTTTTTACACGCCGGTTACGCCGCCACAGCCGTATAAAATTCAGCGGCGTACTTGGCGTTGAAAATTTGACCGGCGGCGGCGTGAAATGAAAAAAAATCGGTGGCGTTTTCGGGTGGCGTGGCGGCGCACACCTCTAATCATGACTAGTAAAATATATATTTGTATCATGTGTATGGTTTTCATAACGTCACGTTGTGACGATTAGTAATTAGTGCGACTGAAAGAAAATCACAGAGGAGGGAGAGGTGTGCGCGTTATCATATCTTGTATATTTATACCATGGGCATAACCGCCATATACTGAATTATAAACTGAACGTGATATGAGTGTGAGCGAGAGGTGAAAATATATTATCATGGTCCAGAATAACACTTACACTTATATCTAAAATCACGTTCGCTTTATAATTAGAATAGTATACTTAAATACATTAACGTTCACATTGATAATCCAATGTAATTAAAAATAATGTAAAACATATCCAATAAAATCAGTATGAAGTTGTTAATGAAAACCTAGGACACTTCTCTCTGTACATTTTATCATTATCTCTTTCAATAATTTAAATACAAAATTACTAAATCGAACAAATGAAAATATATAAAAAAAAAATGTTTTTCAATTTGAGTTCGTACGTCCATCTATCGAATAATATAAAATCGAAACGAAATATTTCCCTTTTTCATGCACGCCATTCACCGTTCAATCCGTAAACTAAACCAAAACGGAAACGAATCAATACAATAGCAACACCAGAACCATTAAAAATTAAAATGACCGTAAAGTAGAGACGAAATTTTCAGTCCAAGATTATAAACGCAAATTATCTTTATTAAAAGTTGTTCTATATTTAAAATGTTATGTGAATTGGTTAATTAAATAAGTTTATTGTGCAGAGTGATAAAAATAAATAATCAATTGTTTATGGAAAGCGATTTTTAACATTGCAGAAGTCTACAAGTGAGTGTTTACATATTTTTCCATTCTAATACAAAAAAAAATGAAAAAAGTAGATGAAATGAAAACTAGAATCACGAAATTCACCTTATTATGTATTTGCAAATGACTAAAATTTGTACAATTCTTTTCAATTGGAATTTCTACATTGCACATTATTCATAATAATCAAAATGGATAATAGGTTTAAACAATTCAATCTAATTGAAAAAAATGTAATATTTGTTTTATTGATTTCCATTTTTCATATTCTTCAATTGGAGTTGTTTTTTTTCTTTGAAAAATTGTTATTATTCGTTCATTGTAAATGGTGTTTTTTGAGAAATTTAATTATTATTGAAAAAACCGCCCGGTTAATTAGTTGTTTTGGTTCTTCACTCAATACAATTTTTTTTATTTTTTTTTTTTTATGTATGGTGCAAAAATGGTAAACGAAAAATGGCGTTGGCTACTTTTCTGTCTGCGCGCATATACACAAGATTTGATGAAATACCACTTCTTTTTTTTTTTTTAAAGCAAAATACGTTTATAATCATATGCACAATTCATTGGATTTGATTCAATAGAAATCATTTTATTTTACGAAACATTATAAACATTTAATTCAGCAATAAAAACATTTGCTTCCATTAATTAATTTATAGTTTTTTTCTTTTCTTTTGATTGGAAAACTTTCGATTTGATTTTTGTTAACCAAAAAACTAAATTCAAAATATTTTTGTTATTCGCATAAAGTAACATTTCAATACAAAAATGATTCCATAGTTCTTTTTATGGTTCTTATTTAATTTTGTGCAATTCTGTGGGTATTGATTGAACTGTCGCAACAAATATTTCTCATTTGATTTTCATTAATATTTTATTTCCAATAGCTTTAAATTCTATATACAAAATAATTTTCTATGACATCAATCAACATATAACTAATTTGTGATCGCCATATGTTTAAAACATATCAACTTCACTTGTAAATTGTGATAAATCTGTTTCTAAATCAAAATAATAAAACTATTATTTTTTTTCTCTCGAATTTTTCTATTTAGCAACAATAGCGCAATTTCTCTTTAAAGTAAAAAAAAAGCGAATGTTATTGCGGCAGCCATTTTTTTTTTTCATCATTTTCGCAGAGTTTCCTTAAAAGAAGAATTAAAATTAAAAAGAAATAAAATTATGCTAAAAACTGCAATCGATGCTAATTACAGCAAGATGTGAATTCACTTATTATCTCTCATTCCACGTTATTTCCGATTTTAATTTACAAATGTTAAAATTATTGGAAATTTTTAGTTCCGCCATGTTGGGTGTCGCGTGTGTGTATGTGTGTGCATATATTGTAAATCGTATGTGTGTGTGTGTGCTTTGGTGGTATGTGATTTTCTTTCCTCCAATGTTTTTTTTTTTTTTTTTTTTCGTTTTAGGTCTGCTATGTTGGTAACATGCTACCAATTCATGTTAAACAAATTTCTAGAAACTAAATTAAATACAATTTTCAACAATTTAATGTAGAAACTTAACAAAATAAAAAAAAAATAATAATAATACATAATAATAATAATCGAATACAAAATGAAAACCAAAACCGAAATTGATCAAGAATTGAAAATGGTACAATTAAGTGAAAGAAATGATTCTTGAGACACGTCATGGTACTATTTTTAATATACACATAATACATATATATTTTTAATCTATTTTTTTTATTATTTTTTTATTTTGTAGACAAAGTTTCATAGAAACCGAATAATGTATAAAAAAAAATCAATGTGCCCAACAGAGAAAAACCGAAACAATTTGTTGTGATGGATTTTATATATATCTAATGTTTTGTAATTTTATGTTTAAAATGTTGCAGACATCATTTTACATAAAACTGTATTTTTTTTTTTTTGATATTTGATGATTGGCTCTATTTGTGTGGTTGCGCACAGCTTTTCTGTATTGTGTACACTTGATATTTATTATTTTAAATTAATTGCGCGAACGTAAGAATAAACAGTGTTCACCTTTTTGATAATAATTTACAATTTATTGAAATAATTTAAAATTATTATTATTTGTTTTTTTTTTTTTTTTGAGCAAAAGTTTGTCGAATCATTTTAGCATAGAATTTGGAATGAATTTGCTGTGGTTTGTGTTCGGTATTAATTTCATTTTAACTTTGATCTAATCGTTAGTAATAAGTAGAAAATATTTTATATACCTACTTAAATACAATACGGTTTTTGTTGTTTTTCATTTTTTTTTTTTTAATTAAAATTAGTTTATCTGAAATACGCGAAGTGAGATGAATTTTGATTTTATTTGGAACATTTCAATATATGTATTTGAATGATGGTAATATATCTAGAAATTTTAAACTTTTTTTTATATCGAGTTTGAGTATGAGTTTATAGAGAAAAGAAAAAATGAAAAAAAAAATGTATACTTCCATTCAAGCCCATTTATAATTATGTGAACGGGGGGGGGGGGTCTGATAGTGCCTGTGCTTTTTAAATGTATTTGTTTTATTTCTCTCAAAACATCCAACTTTTCAAAATCATACTTAAAATACTTAAAGGTCTGGCTAAATTCTATAAATAATAAGATTTTGGAAATTAACTCTGAAAACAAAATCTAGAACAATTTCAGTAACATTTAAAATAAGTTTATAATGTGAATAAGATTTAAAAAAAATATTTTGCTTTAAATGGTTTTCGTTTCCAACAGTTCAATTATGTGACAATTTTCATAAATTATTCTAACTTGTATACTTAGTTATGAAGTTCAATGAAATGTTTAAACGATTTGCAATGCGTTTATATTTTGTACTGAAATCATAGACGCGGGTAGGTTATGTCTTTATTATCATTATTTTTTGATGTACCATTTTACATACAAGCTTATAGTCCACACACGATTCTCTTTTCTCTTAACCATAATTTATAATATAACAAACGTAATTTTAACGCTAACTAAAGTTACTTCGCCCGAGTATCTTACCTCTATGTTTATTTATAAAAAAAAATCCCACAAATACGACAAATAAAATTGTAGAAAACCGAAAGAAAAGAAAAAACTAAATATTTCTTTATACACAAGTTTGAAGTACGGCTGACCAACAGAAATATTATTAACTATTTAAGAGAAGCACAGATTGCATCCATTTTCATTTAAATTGACAGCAATTTTGATACGGGATTCTGTAGATACGCATTTATTTTCATTCAAGTGTAATTTTAATAGTGACCAGCAGCAAATATTTTATTTAACAATTTTTAATTACATATTTAGGTTCATTTGTTTGCTTCATACTCATACATAGTTTTTCACTCACACAACACAACGCACAGCTAATAATCTCTAGATACTCACTTAACCAATTTACAATAGATCCAATCGTAAAAATAAAATATAAACAAACGGTTTTGCTTTGTTGTTGTTGTGCACGATTTAAGTACTCGTCGAATTTTTTTTTATTAACCGTGCAACCAACACAACAAGAGTGCATTTGCTGCTTTTATTCTGTTTTTGGTTTCAATCATTTGTGTAGAGGTGTGTAGCTGTGAATGTGATTCGGTTTCTGTTGATTATTTTTATATTTATATGAATACCTTCTATATGATGATGATGATGGGGACGGTGTGTACATACAAATACACTTCAATTTAATATTATTATTATTATTATTATTATTTAATCTATTGCACATTACTGCAAATGTGTATTTTGAGTGATTATGAGACATACCAAGAGGTTAAAGAACTTCTTATTTGTTATGATGATTCTATTTTTGTGCTATTTTAAAATAATTTTATAAATAATTTTTAAACAAATATTTATGCATATTATTATTTAGGTGTTTGCTCTCGAGGTACTACGATAATATTTATTTATTTATTTATTTATTTACCTTTTTTTTTTGTGTGTAATTGTTCTTACGTTTTGAAAATACTTATTTAAAATTTGCCTATTAAGAATTTATGTAAAACTAATTCATTTAATAGTTTATGACCCAGAAACTCATTCAATTTTATTTACCATTTCACCATGGAAATATTCCAAAAAGAGAATATTTTTATTCGATTTTTTGTGGAAATTTTGTCATGTTAATTAATTAATTGAAATAAATAAAAAAACGAAAAAAAAAGTAAATACAATTATTTTGATTGAATTAAACAGAGAAATTATTGTCTACCGTATCGTAATTGAAATTCAATGAAGAATTTTAAATATTTATTTATAAAATGTTTAAAATTAACCAAAAACCATAACGATCTTAAAGTGTCTGCTTCTATCATGTATTTACTATTTTTCAGGTCTCGTTGACTTTCAATTATTTTAAATGAATTTTGAAATACACTTTTCAATGAATAAATTTTACATTAATCCCCATGTACTGAAATGTTACTAGAAAATATTTTTAAATGAACATTTGTATGATCAGTGTCAGAAAAAAATAGTTTAAAGACCCTGAGAGTTCTTAATAAAACAGAAGAAGAAAAAAAACAACGCCAAAGCAAATATTATTTTTCGGTTTTTTTTTCTGGAAATTAACTATCTGTGCGTTACTAAAACTAATACTTAGTTAAAGAAAGGGATTTGTTACTATTTCTCAAGCAATTTTATCCAATTGAATAAATAAGCATTTTTTTTCTCTTTATTTAATGAAATGCAAACAATAGGCAGCTGTTTCCATCGTGTATATGCGAACATTTTGACAAAAAAAAAATATTGCGCTTTATTCAAATGACTTTTCTCTTTTAAATATCATTAAATTAATTTAATAATATGTGATGGTTATAATATAATGCTTGCGCTTCATTGATTTACGCTTCTTTTTTTTTCATCTTGGGTATCAAAAAATCGATGATCCCCAAAATGTTTGTTTAACATTCATTCATGTCGTTATCAACTTTATCAACTTCTTCATTCTTGGATGTTTACGATTTGCATGATTTTGTGTACGTTTTGACCAGTGACACAAATACTTAGTGTAAACAATTCAGATCGCAACACATCTTAAAAGCAACGCTAAATTTTTAAAAACTTAAAAAAAATTTTGATACAAAGATCTCTGTTCTAATAAATACCAAGACAATAATTGAAATTCAATTAGGTCCAAAAACTATTCGTTATTAAAATAAAAGTTTTTTTTTCGGTGATGTCCACTTATTTTCTCGGTGATAAATAACCTCGTAAATAAATGAAATAAAATGTAAAATTATCAAAATCTAGGTCCCTTCTAAAATACACTTAAAAACATCTTATACCTTTTGCCCCCTGTTGAATATTCGAAAATATTCACATTTCTATTTTTATTATTCAGAATTAAAATAAATTCACCATTTTTCAATCGGAAAAAAAAAATTCTAACTTATTTAGAATGATGTGAAATTTTTTTATAAGTGTAACACCGGAAGTAATGTTATGTTATGTTACGCTTTGTGATTTTGTTCAGTTTTGATAAAACATGGTTAGTTTTATGATCATGTGCGGTCGTGGTGCAATAATGATAAAATAAAAATTGAAAAAATATATATACGAATACGACAGAAGATCAATTATAATTTACATTTATTTATTTGTCAGTGAAACTTTATAAGAATCCCGTTGTTGATATTTGTGATTCTGTGTAATGTGGTTGTGGTTTACGCGTGCCATAAATAAATATTACAAATCATAAACTAATTTGTTTAGCATTGAATTCATTAATTGGAAAGAACATTAAGGAAATATTTTATGCTTATTGTTTTATTTTGTTTTTGTTTTGCTTTTTGTTTGGTTTGGAAGAATGAAACCTTGTTTTCTCTATTATCTTCTACTAATATTAATAGTTGATAGTTATTGTCGAACTGACCAGCTTTACATTTTTTGCAGAAAATTCTTTTGCATCTTGATCTCGGTCCAGCTGAAAATATTTTTAAAATTCATAATCCATACTAACATAAATAATATCGAATCTATACAAATCCATGCTTATTTTAGAATAAATTCATAATCAAATTGGTTTTGATTTATTATGAAATGCAGTATGGAAAAATTTGAAATTATACTAATAATATAACAGTATCAGAAACTATACGGATACCCAATGTAGCGGGTCTACATCCATACTAAAAAAATATACTGAATCCATAATCAAAAATATTGATTGATTATATTTTCTTATGCATATTGTGTACATAACACTTACGATTTTTTTATTCTAAAGAAAAATAGAGATTGCCGCTTTTCAGTAGGTTATTCAAAACATATAGTTCTTTTCTATCCCACATTGCATTTGATTCTATTAAATTATCTCTTCATTTTAAAATAATTAACAACTTATACAAAATCAAAGAGTTACAATTACAATCATCAATACAATTAGAGGTACATTCATTTGGTAAGTAACGCTGAAACTACAATGGCCTTGTTGAATTTCATAAATGTTTATTTTCCATTGTATTTTTGTAAACATACACGCACACATACATAAAAACTACATAAAAATACAAATGAATTTGACATTCATGAAATTTACAAAATTCAGCACGGCCATTGTAGTTTGCTTGTAATCAAGTGAGCCAACTGAGACAACTGAGATTAGATCGAGATTGGATTTCAATGCTCACTAAATGTGAAGAAACTGAAGTAGAAACTTACAAAACGAGCGTGTTGACTCAGTTCGCTGACTTGATCTCTTACCAAATGAATTGTCCCTTAGATAATCATTGAAATTGTCTTAATTTAGATTTTTTTTCTAAAAAAACAGAAAATGTACGATGTCTGTGATGCAATTAATAAATCTGGATATATTTTTTTTTTTTAATTGACAACATCATTTCTTTTATAAATTATAACTTATAGAGTAAATTTAATTCACCGAATAAAATTAAACCAAAAATCATGCTAATCGTTTTACATTTATTTCGTATAATAATCATTATTTAGAGTTAAAAATATTTTACAAATATTGTTTCATCGGTTAGGTGCTCATGTGGCTGCATAATAACTTTTATACATATATATATTTTCTTTGGCACAATTTCAATTTAAAAAAAAAAAAAAATGAGAGAATAAAAATAAAATGAAATAGACAAACGACAACACAGATCATTTCGAATTAGAGACACACACCACTATTTACTGCAGGCTATTCACATTGCACACAAATTAGTCAGACCAAGACATGCTATAAATATAAATATGTATATAATATTATTAAATTGTTACAAAATATTATTATTTATTAAAAGTTGAATTAATTCCGTTTTGTAATAAATGAGAAATGAAATGTTGAATTTATTTTTTCAAATTTTCCATTATTTGTGAATTAATTAATATGAAATTTGCGTGTGTAGCAGAGAACTAAATTTGTAAAAGAATTAAGAGTATTCTATAGCTTAAAAGGAGTAAAAAATTATATATATTTATGTTATCTCACGGAAACACACTAAAATGAAATTTTGGCTCTGAAAATACACGAGCTAAAAGTTGTATCTTCACTTCATACACCTGTAAGGGATTTTCATAATTTTGAACCATCTCCGAGAAAATCGGGTACCGCAACCGCAACTCATGAAGAAAATCATCTTACAAAATATCTGTTGTAATAGCTTTTCATATACGACAGTAATTAATAACTGTTTCCACAATACGATAAATTGCATTTCCGTTTTTTTTTTCTCTTGCTATAGTATCTAAGAACCAGATATGTAAAATTAAGGACATGAATATTTTAGATTCTATTTATTGTATAAATATAATTATAATAAAAAAAAGAAAAAGAAAAAAGCTTTGTATCAAAATTACTCTTTATCGGTGAATAAGCCGCATGACATTTGTCTATACATTTATTATTATTATTATTAAATTAATAGAATCTTGAGAATGGTTTTGCGGTTTTTTTTTATACACATTTTCCATCCAATTCTTTTCTTTTCTGTAGGTTATTGACCTATTAAGTGATAGCTGAACAGTGGGAGCCCTGAATTGCTTTAGTGCAATTGATTTTTATTGCAAAATGTGTCATGACTTGTTTTATTTCTAATAGTGTTAGAGAAAAAAAAAATTGTAATTATTTTGTAATTCTTTTAGACGTTTTGTTGAGAATATTTAATAGTGCAAAAATGCACGACTAAACCATTCCATATAATATTGCGGCTCTTATATTATAAGCACGATAATCGATTTTACTGAAATTGTTGAGACAATATCAATTGTACAAAATACATTCTAAAGCTCACTATTGAATTGTTGAAAGTAAACTTTTAAGTTTATTTAATTGAAATTATAAAACTTCTAAAGTTAAAACACTTGTTCACTCATTTATGGAATTTCTGTTGTTTCGTTTTTTTTTTTGCCTTTTTATTATAAATTTTGATTTTTTAAAAGCGATTAGATAAATAACTGCACCCTGAATTGAATGAATGACGTAGATTGAATGGATACTCACTATTTGAACAATGGAAAATTTATAGAAAGATGTTTATTGTTTACAAACAGTTTCAAAGATTTTGATAACAAATGTATTTGTTTAATCAAATATTACTCACATTTCTATTCATTAAGAAAAAACAAAATCACACGAATTTTATGATCGCCAAAAATTCTATGAGATAACTAAACCGATTATCTACTAAAATGCTTAAATGCTCAAGTGAGCTCATCTAAAATGAAAATTGAAAATATCACATTTAATCTCTGAGCAAGAAAAATAGAGAGTTTTGTAGACATACAAGAAAGGTGAACCACCCACAAGATACTCGGTAGATTATAAAATTGTATAAACATAAATGAAGGCCTACCACTGCAATGGCATGGTATAAATAGCATATAAACCTATAAATATATAGAGATAGATAATGATTGTATGCTGTTTTCGGGTATACACAAGTATACGATTTTAGTAGCAATACAACACTGTATTTCGACAGCAGTACAAAAACTTAGCATATATAGGTACATAAATAAATTTTTTTTCCATATAGGATAGATAGAGTATGTTGAATGTAATACCTTAACAGTAAATATATACTAAAACGAATAAACCTAGACAACAAGTGGCCTGTACAGAAAATAAATGCAATATGCATTTAAAAAAAATTTCAATAACAAATATATTCTAAGCCATAAGCAAAATGACGATATAGCTAGAAATTTCTTATCGTTCGTTGCACAAAAATGGATGGACCAGTCGACTTAGAGGCAGAGAAATTCTTAAAAAGAAGATCTGAAAAATGCTAACATCATCATGGTGTGAATTGGTTCATTTCGCCAGATCGCAGGAAAATGAATATGCGTTTTAGACGTTTTCCATCTATTTGCCAGAATTTTTTTTCAAATAAATCGCGTTCACTTAGACAGTCTTCACTGTATTTCCTAGTAACTAAATATATAGCGCCATAAAATACCATCAATAAATGTGTATACATAAAATGCACGATGCTCTGTTTTTATCATATTGTCTCGCTCTGTAAATCTGTTAACATTATGCACTATGTTGCAGTTTACTTATTTCAAACAGATAATGTATTTGTATAATAATATTTTGTTGTATATAGTTCGAATGTAATAATAAAATGCATTTATATTGTTTGCACAAGCGCAGTATCCATAATAATTCGCGGTAACAACAATATCTTGTAATTGTGCAACAACAATACAATACAATAATATAGCAGTGCATGCAATACATACATACGAACACATAACATCACTGACAATACAACTTGGTTCTATGCAGGCAGAGTTACTTTTAACCATTGTTTTAATGGCAATATTGAACAAACTAATCAATAAAGTTTAATTTTAAATAGAAAATAGTTTGTTCATATTTTGGATGGAATTATTCCACTATATTTTAAATGTTTTTTTTTTCGTATACACGGTAGTTTCTACTAATGAAATGGCTTATCATAAATGACACCAATTACTATTTACAATATTTTTTTTTTTTTATTTAAACAACGACCCGGCTACAATGGTGAATAAACAAATCAAAGCGTTAGATTACGTCATTTTGTTTTCAACCAAACTAAAACAGCAAAAAACGATAAACGCTATTTCAGCCTTGAATAACAATTTCCCTTTGTCACTATTTTTTTTTTTTTCATATATAAATCTAACTATCATTTTAAATAAGGCGTAATATTTCTACAGATTTGACTGTTCGTTATTCAATGCTCATAATGTTTAATGGAATTGTTTGAATCGCTTTTATTTATTTTATTAATTATTTATTTCTTATTTAATTTGTCTTCCATTAAATTTCGTTTGTTTCTTCGTTTTATTTAAATAATATATTAGAATTGCTATTGGAGGTAATTTAGAGAACTAGCTTAAAGATGCTGCTAACCCTATTACTTGTTTCTTTTTTTTTTAAATCAAGTTTATTCTAGCGCCCAATTCTCTTGGAATGCAATTTTTATCAATGAAATTTTAAATAACAACTATATCATATTAAAGTAAAATAAACTAAATATTTGCTTTATCGTTTTATTTTTTTATCATTTTATTTCTTCATTCTGTCAGTTTTAAGTAGTTTCGTAATGAAAATTAATGATTGTTTTAAGTTTACGTTAGTTTTAGCAACATTAAGGCTGTTATTAACAATTTTCGAAGATGATACTCATGCATAAGCAATGTTTTACATAGCGATGTCGCAATATAATAAATAAATTAATAAATTTTATTTGTCCCGATAGTTCTTTGGCATATAGAAAAAAATGATAATATCAATCATTACATATCTATATGGTATAAGTAAGATTATTGTTTACGCAACGGAATTATGTACTCAATCATTACATAAAAACGTTTAAAACAAACAATACACAAGATTACAATTACTTATTCATAAAACTATTTTCGGCCATTTTTCTTAAATAATTACATCGCATACAAACATTTGTCCATTTACACTAAACAAAAATCTATACACCATACCAATCTGACCGAAATTTTAAATGTAAACAGAATAAATAATAAATAAAACGATAATTCTTCTATTCACTAAATATTGTTAAATTATCCTCTTAAGCTATAGAAAGCATAATAACATAAGGAATGGAGAGCATAGTTAATGTTGTAACCATACAACAAAATCGAGGTATTAACGCCCGATATTATTGTATCGTTAACTAATCTATAAAATTACGTCATACCATTATAATGTTGTTGTTGCTTGGTGGAATTGAATGTATACGATGTACGGTGCTTGCTGTGGCAAAGCTTGGTGCTGTATGTTGTATTGAAAATAAAAAAAAAAAAAAAACTAAATAATAAAATAATGATTGTGTGAATGTATATGTTGTATGAGTACACGGTTGCGTATATAGTAATTACCTATAAATAAACTTGTTGGATGTTGGAAATAACATGTAAAATTTGCGATGTATGTAATAATGTTGCACGTAGGACGGTTATTTAGATATTTTAGCTCTGCCGTCCACTTCTAGGTCGTTTGGTGTATTCATATTATTATTTTAATTTTTTTTTTTGATTTTTTTTTTTTTGATTATTATTTTTTCCTCTTTCGTTCTAACCAACCAAGCGTTTTCAGATTTCAATGTGCTCCTTTAGATATTTTATTATTTCAGTAATATTTTCTAGTTTTTAGTTTTTTAATGTATTGTTTGTGTGTGTGTATTTGTTTTTTCTTTTTTATCTTGTGTGTATTAACTTGGATCAGATTTTTATTGGATTATATTATTTGTAGTTGGGTCTAGCAAGATACATAGAAAAAAAGCTATTGCAAATATATTAATTGCGTATTTGCTTCTCTTAAGTCGTACACATCTTATTTTGTTAAATATATAATTAAATACATTCTCTTTATGCGATCCAATGGAATGTATAATGGTTAAATATGATTTTTAATAATATGTATTGGATAAACTATTAAATATAGTACAGGCGGCAATTCACTTGGTATTTGTTTCAATTATATTGTGGATTTGTTAATGTAGAATAGGTCACTTGGTGTAAGATTAGAAGAGTCTACCTTCCTAGTTAATCCGTTTGCTCCATTTCATTTAAGATATTGTAATGTTTTTGGCTCTCCATTGTTAGTAATCATTTACATCAACAATTAAAATTATCTAGCATTCTTTTATTGTTTATGTAGTGCAGGCAGAAAGTTTTAAACCATATAAATAATAAAAGAGTGTCCGATAGCCAATATCTAATTCATTTATACAAAATTGAAATTATTATGCAGCGTTTTGATTTAAATCATTTTTATTAAGTATCTAAAATGATTGTTATATGTGGGATATTCAAAATTATTTATAATTTTAAAATATCCCTGTCTGTTTCGCGTCACTGCGTTTTTTGATTAAAAAGAAATGCTAAACTATGTAAAATTATACTTGAGTTTTGATATTCACTTTTCAATCTTATCACAAATAAATTATTTATGAAGTATAAAAAATAGAATGTTTTTAATGTGCCCATATGAGTTAGTCTATGTTATTTGTAAAAAAGCAATATGCTAAATAATGAAGTATTGGCTAAATAGATTACATTTTAAGTAAATCGATTTATGCTGGAAGATGAAATAATATATTCATTTGCTTTTGTTTTTTTTTTTTTTTTAAATATAAATCGATAATAGATTAATACAATTAAATTATTGTATTTATTTTAAAACATATTTTTAACTAACCATTTTCTTTTCTTTTTGTTATAGAGACTTTGGTTTTCCTATTGAAAGCTCTGGGTAACGTGATGTTCATATGTGTCATGGCCAATGTAGTAGCCGACTGGAGATTAGGCCATACATGCCTCCATGATGTAGGAGGCACTCCTTCTTCTATAGTAATAGATGATAGTCTATGCGACACTTAGTTATTACTTACACAAAAAACACTTAAAATACAACTCAACTTAAAATATTCTAAATATTTAACGGTGCGTTTTTTACATAAAGAAAATAAATAATAATCATTAAAAAAAAAACTCAACGATTTAGAAAAAGAAAGGACATTTTATAATTATTGAATAAAAATATTTTGTTCTTTTTCTGCGCGTATCGGCAATTTAAAAAAAAGTATTTAGTTGCAAACTCAATGTTAAAAAAAGCACAAAATTATTATTAAAAAAAACCAAAAAAAAAAAAAACGATTTTTAAACATTATGTCAACTAAGCTTGAGATGAATTCGTCTTCGTCCGGTATTATTGTTGTTGACAAAAGTGGTTGTACTTCATCTTCATCTGTAGTTGCTGAAAATGGTAATTTTATTCAAACTACATCACCACAACGTATCCAGCGACAACAGCATCATCAGCAACAATCACATATTCGTGCTCAGCAAGTCATTGTGAACGAAGAATATATTAATACGGAAAACATTGTAACTGGCAATGTAAATTATTTGAAAGCAAATGAATTGATCAATAATGCCCAAATTATTCAATTTGTTAGTGAAGAGCAGGCAGCACTTATTGAACATCAACCCCAACAGCAGCATCAACAAGATGTTACAACTGGTGAAATTTATAGTACTGTAATGCCATCAACAATCGCAAATTCAAATTCAAAAGTACATGTTATAAGTAATGTAACACTTGTGTCAAAGGCACAACAACCGCAAACAATTAGTTTTGTAAATAGTAAACATATGTCGTCGACTGGAAATACAATTAGCGCAAATTTTGTGAATACATACATTTCGTCAAAGACAACATCAACATTACAAAGTACTGGCGCCAAAATGGTGAATATTCCATTTAAAACAACTAATATTTCACATGTACAACATCAATCACAGACAACGGCGCAACAGCAGCAGCACATCATTACAAAGCATTTGAATAGTACAGCCTCCATTGTACAAAAGATTCCTATGCCCCGAAATATTCATTTATTATCTGGTCGAATTCAGCAGCAGCAGCAGCAACCATTGTCATTTACTCAAACTTCACGTCCAACACAACAACCATCACCTATAAATAGTGTTATACAAATACAAAAACCTAGCACCCAAACTGTTTCGATTGGAAAAAATAATTTAAATTTAAGTAATGTAAAAAACACAAAACAAAATCAAACAGTTAAGGTTGTTACTCAAACAGCAGCTACAGTTCTAAATGCAAAACATAGCATTAAAACAATGACCGCTGCTCATCAACATGCCATACAGCAAAAGAGTCAAACAAAAAGCTCAAAATTAATTAAACATCATAATAATAACGCTGCAACATCCTCATCATTCAATAATAATAATCCAACTCAATTACAGCAGCAGCAGCAACAACAACAACAACAACAACAACAACAACAACAACAACAACAAATCCTACAAAAAAATATCCACGTCCAAAATAATATTATTAACAATAATAATAATAATAATACAGCAAAATTGATTCAACAGCAGCCACAACGTCCAATTGGTAATGTCAATAATATTTATATACAAGGTTCAATACAAAAGGTTGGCAAAAATAGTAAATATTTGGTACAACAAACTACAACTAATTTAAGTGGCGGCGGAACAATCAAATATGTTAATGCTCAAGGTAATGTTATTGCGCCACCAAACAATCGATATCGGACAATACTTCAACAATCTTTGACATCACATCAATCTTCATCTCCACAACAACAACAACAACAACAACAACAGCCGCAACAGCACCACCAACAGCAAATTTTTACAGAAATTGCAAACACACCAAATGAATTACAATCACAGCAATCACCAACAAAACAATCAACATCGACAGCACCCAGTTCTGTAGATGACATAATCATGGTAAATGGTACACATATGAGTGAAGAAATGTCCGCACGTATTTTACAAAGCCTTTCACAAAAGGCAATTTATAATAATAATAATAATAATCGGCAATATAATAATCATCAACAACAACAGCAACCACAACAACAACAGCCACAACAACTACAACAGCAACCACAAACAATTCAATTACAACCGCAACCAAATCATTATGTCAAACCAAAACAGCAACATCAACAGCGTGTTTATTTAGCATCCACATGCAATGATTATGGCAATCAACAGTATCATAGTCAACAACAGAATATCGAACATACGAATAAAAATGGACCGGAATATTTTCGTGTCAAGTGAGTTTCTATATACAATTAACCAAATGAAAAAGAAAAAAAAATCTTGTTATTATTTTAGTTTAATTTAGTTTTTCATTTGATTTTATTATTTTGAAATGTACTTTTATTGAAACTTATTCTGTATGCCTTTTGAATGTTTTCATCTATTGTCTTCTCACCCTACTGATCTACTAAATTAATTCACTAGTGGTATTAATTTTCATTCATTGTAGAGAGTTAGAGGTTGTATAGGATACAATTTTCATACATGAAACTTTAAAAATCACGATTCGTGTATGAGTTCCAATTCCAGTTTATTGAAATTAAAAAAAACTACTCTACAATTATATCATACACTCTAGAATCCTAAAACGAATACCCTTACTTATGAATAATAATAAATAAAAGTAATTTGATTTGATTGCGCCATTATTTATTGATATTACTTCATATTTTATAAAAAAAAAAAAGATAGAATCTAATGTTAATTATAAAACTTCATTAGACTTGTGAACTTCCATACACAAACGTCCATACACAAACTTCCAGAACGCGTATAAATTACATTTTACTTATGTCGTAAATAACTCTATTGCACAAATTTAATGAATAATCTGCTGCATAAGCGAAAAATGCCACTTCACACAAAATGTGACGTCATCATACAAATATCACAAACGCACACTTGACTTATCTTTTAGGAAGGAAATATTGTCAGTATTTTATAAAAATAATTGTAAGAAAATTATAAACGTGTATTAGATCGGTTCCGTATATATATATATATATATATAATATAGATATAGTTTCTGTGCTATAGTTAAAATTCAATTACATTATCCATAGGGCGTTAAACATACATTGAACTGTCCACCAAAAAGTTATGAATATTTAAATATTTAGTTGATTTTTTTTTCATAAGTCGATTCTTGTTTACACAGAATGGATTTCTCGGATCATTTCATCACTGAAATTGACATGTAATATTAGAAAATATTTTAGCTAAATCGATTAATTATTACAATTTAACAAATTAATTGAATTAAATTCAAATAAATTTTAATAAATTAATAGCGAAAGCAAAAATGTCACATTTCAAAAAGATTATTTTTCATGTCCTAACGTTTTTTACGGGAAAATATTCGAATCATTTTTATGTTCGATTAATTTTCAAAAAATTGAAATATCGAATTACAAACCTTGGTGCAAATGTCTTGTTTCTAATAAATTATTGAATAATAAAACTAATTGTGAATACAACTGAATTAATTAGTATTTCAATAAAAAAAAAAAATATATGCACATTCCTTGTCGCTCGTCAGCATTTAATTCGATATTAACGTTTAATTACTGTCTTAAATTTCGCAATATTTTATTAAATTTAAATTTTATTTGAATTTTTCATTGTTTCTTTTGATTTTGTTACAGTTTTTATTTTGTTTTCTCTGTTTCTATTTTGTTGTTTTGTTTATTGTATTTTTAGTACTTGTGATATACAATCTACTACATCTTCGTTTATTGACAATATCCCTTTGATATCAACAAGGGGTGACGATACAACACAATACCAGCAACATCAACAACATCAAAATGATCAAGAGGATGATATTATTGGTGAAGAGGTACGGCCAATACCAATTGATAGTACAATGGATGTAAGAATGCAAGCTCTACATGCATTACTGCAAGATCATACTTATGTACAATTGCCGAAGAAAGTATCAACAACAACCACCACAACAACAACAGCCTCATCACCAACGGCCATATCAACAGCATCCACCATTGCAATGTCAATAGCAGATACATCAATGATGAGTACAACGAGCCAAACGATTGCAAGTGTTGTAGCTGGAGCAGGTGGTGGTAATTGTGTCAGTGCAATTACTGGTATAATTCCAACAATTGTATCAAATGTTGTTAAACAACAACCGATTGTATCAGCAAACGCCACGGGATTTTCATTTACTTATAATCCAACAGGTAAATTAAATAAATTTTAAACATATTTGAGATAATATAACGCCTATGATAAAACATAATATAAAAACTATTATTATTATTATTATTATTATTATTTAGATAAAGACGATGATGCTCATTCTGTAATTAGCAACGGTTCACGAAATAACTTAGATTTGGATCTTGGTGAAGAAACAGAAACTGCACCTGAAGGCGAGGGTGAAGATGATTCAGTGACACGATGTATTTGTGATTTAACCCATGACGATGGTTACATGATTTGCTGTGATAAGTGCTCGTAAGTAAAATTTGTTTTTTTTTTTATAATAATTGAATATTTTGAGGGATTTCTAGATTTGCTCTGAATTTGAACAAATCTGGATGAAAACAAGAGCGTAGATGCTATAAGATCCTTACTACTCGAAGACACTTATTGATCTTAAATTCTCGTTGTGTAGGATAAAAAAAATTATTTGTTTATTTACTTTTCGTTCCAATTAATAAAAAATTAAAAAGAAAATCACACAAATCAACTACTATCTATATTTTAATTCACGTGAAATGCTTCACATGTAAACAATCATCTATGTACATTAAAATTGATTGTATACAGTTTAAATTTGCGAATAGTTATTTAAAATTATTATAATCGAGGTTATACAATACGATGGATTTGCCACTCTTTGAATACAGAACGTACAAATTCTGAGAGTGACAAGCCTCTCAATATGGCGTTCGATTCATATTGCCTTTAAAACGTAAATGTGCATTTTGTGATTTGCGAATAGCTTGCGGATTTAGTATTATACATTTTATCGTTAAATAATATTGGAAAAAAACGATATGAATATAATTAAATTATGTTTTAAAATAGCATCTTGTATCGAGCATTATTGTGCTTCTAAAAAACTATTTCACGTGGATCTATTAACTTTTTCTTTTCTTTTTTCAAATCTCACTAAATAAAATAAAATATTGATATTTCACAAAAAAAAAGTAAAAATATATAGGTATATAAATATTAAAATATTTCGTGATAGTGAAATACTTATAAATTATAATATTTTATATAAAAAAAAAAAATCGAAGAGATAAACAACTGAAATTAACTACAATTTTTATAATAAACCAATAACGTATGAATTTTGTTGTTGTCGCGTCAATTTTGAAGTCATGACATAGTGAATGGTTGAGGAAAACCACAACCAAAAAAAACAAACAAAATAAAAGCATTATTTTTAAAATGCGATTGAGTTTAGTCATATTTTGAAAATCGTCAGGGAATAATCATTATAGCTCTACGTCATTGTATCATTACTCGATAAACATCGGACTTACGTGTTTTTTTTTTAAACAACTTTTACCTTAACTACAAAAAGCGAGGCAATTATTACATAATAATTTTATTTAATTTTTTTTTAAAACAGAGTTTGGCAACACGTTGATTGTATGGGTATTGATCGTCAAAATATACCCGACGAGTATAAATGTGAACTATGTCAGCCACGACAAGTCGACCATAATCGTGCGCGTACTCTTCAACTTATGAAGCGTAAAGAACAGCAAAGTTTTTTGTTGTTAAATGCACAACAGCCACCGTTGCCATTAGATCCAAATGTTCCACAATTGGTACATTCATTGGAACGAGCTCCATTGAATACATTTTCAACGATTGCAGCTAATAAAAAGAAAGGAACACTGGGTGTAAAGAGTCGAAAAGGTGATTTATTTAATGCTGCAGCCTCAACAGCAGGCAAACGTAAGCGAAGTGAATCTTCTGGACGCGTCAATGGAAAACGTCGAGAGCCAAAAAAACCAAGCAAACGAAAAAATATTGTGTCGGCTACAGTTGCTGCTGCAGTTAAGCAACAAGCTACTGTAGATAATGTTGGGGACAAACAAGCTGCAAATTTGCGTACTTGGATTGAAAACTACGAATTAGCCATGACCAATCATTATTCACCTGAATTACGGGCACGCTTACAAGCAATTGTTAAACAAACACCAAATCAAACAGTATCATCACCATTATTAAAAAATATTGGATCGGTTGATGGGAAGTGCACAACAGTGCCACATGGCGGCGGTAAAATTCTTATCAGTACATTGGATATTATACCAAATCATCCAGTTATTGAAATTCGTGGTAAATACATGTTGAGTTTGCAATATAAACAACAACATTCAGTTCAAACGGCAGGAAATTCACGAAGTTCAATGGGCAGAAATCCAGGGCCATTTCTATTTTTCTATCGTCTTCCGAATGATGGACCAGAAATTTGTGTTGATACCAGAACGTATGGAAATGAGGCTCGCTTTGTAAGAAGATCTTGTCGACCTAATGCTGAAATTTTACATAGTATTGAAAAAGGAACTATTCATTTGTATATTGTATCATTAAACACTGTACAGTCGAGCACTGAAATAACAATTAAACACGAGGTGCATGATATTGAAGATCTAACTAGTGGTAAAATTAGTGCACCAACTTCGACAGTATGTGCATGTGGTTTGACAAAGGATTGTTTGTTTGGAACGCCGACGGTGAATAACGTGCCGCCGCCACTAAAAAAGATGTCAAAGCGAGCAAATGGTCATCTAAAAGATAAAAATTCAACTACTGCCTACAGGCGAAAGAAAAACTCACAAACAAATCGTAATCGTTCCACATCGAGTAGTGGAGATAGTAATATTGGTTTGACATCACCAATTAATACAACAACAATGGTGTCTTCAGTATCTGTTTCATCTCTGATGCACGATTCTGGTGTATATACCTCATCTTCATCACCATCTGTATCGTTACCGTCACCTTCAAGACAACCAGTCATGTTAGTGGCAACACCACAAGAATCCCCACAAAATGATCTCGTTTCGCTTCCACCACCTCCACCACCACCTCTTCAAATACAAAACCAAACGCAGGAACAAAATCAACAGCAGCAACAGCATGAATTGCAGCTGCAACAACAAAAGCTGGAATTGGATTTGCAGCAGCAGAACCAAGAATTAGTCCGGCTGGAAGAACCACAACAACAAACACACCAATTACCAGTCTTAGTAGAAGATTCAGTTATAACAGAATCACCAGTACTAGTAGTAACGCAATTGGTGGCGTCAAATAATATATCAATAAAAGCACCCTCTGTAATACCAACAGTGGAATCAATACCATCGATAAATACAGTACCTGTTACACTTCCTACTGATGTTGTTATTGTAGCCCCGATGAGTGATATAAATGTCGAAACGGTAACCGAACCACTAAAAATATCACCACGTCCAACAACATTAAATTTAAGTGAAGAGAAAGTTATGATGCCTACACAGCCCACGGAAGTTATTGCAAGCACAATAAAGTCTCCCACACTTTCCAAAATTGGTATCAGTGCAAACTACAAGAAAACACCTAGAAAATCAACGTGCAGTTTATCTGAAGATAACACATCAATCGCGGGTGATGAAGTTTCCACTCCTACTACTCCGGCTTCTTCTACCCAGCCTCTAACTACGAAAAAAGAAAAAGATCCAAAAAAGTCGGTCGAAAGTAAAAAACTTACGCGTGAAGAGCGAAAAATGGAAGCGATTGTTCGTGCATTTGAAAAAATGGAAAAAACAGAGCAACGTAAGAATGAACAGAAGCAGCATAAAACTACAGCAATAACACCTAGTAGTGTTAGTAGTGGTATAATAGGACGCAAACGTCGAATAAGTTCATCATATATACATAAAGATGATGATGAAAAAACGCCTACAAAGAAACCTGGACCACAAATGGGTCGACGAAAACGTAAACGTGGAAAATCATATCAGCAAACAAATCATCATCGGAGACGCAGAAATCGATTAGATTCCCAAAATTCAGAAATGGACACATCAGAGGATTCAACAACACCAATGCTCTCACCAACAATGCAACCACCATCGATTTTGCATTCACAGCATGAGGAGTTAAAAAAATATGTTGAAAACAGTAGTCATACAAAAAAAAAAAAATTAGATCCATCTTCTACTGATGTTGGCTCAGCTGCTGGAATGTTATTGTCACTGTCATCATACTCAACAATTAAAACTGAGGACGATGGTATACAAGGATCATCAGACCGTTCAACACGTTCTATGTCCGAAAATTCGACAGCAAATACACCAACGTTTTCAATAAGTTCGGCTTGTTTACTTGTTGAGGCAGCAGTGGGTCCATTAGACAATGATTTTAAATTACCCACAAAAACAAAAACCAAAAAAACAATAATGAATGATTGGTTACATCAAACCGATACAGTAGTTTATTCGTCATCCACTTCGCACCATAAGTTAATTCAACAAAATCAAAATAAACAGTTGTTGTTGTCATTACCCTCCGCTTCTTCCTTACAACAAGCGGAAGAACAACAAGAACATACATTAATTGAAGCGCAGCAATATGAGCACCATCTTCATAAACAATCATACGAGGAAGTATCAAATTATTCCAATAAAGTATTGGATCAAATGAATGTAAATAGCGGTGGCTGTGCCATCAGTGACTACACGCCTATTCCTTATCAGGATGAGCCTCAAAATTTAAGTATGGCGGCAAAAAAAATAGAAGAATTTATTCATTTAACTACTGCGGCAGGAGTAACATCAGATCCGCAAGACAATCAGCAACAACAAATTGAAGATGACGAAGAATCAAAATGGAGCTCAACACATATATGTACGACTGCTATGGAAACACAAGTTATTCCAACACCATTACCAACACCACCAATGCAAATGGGCAGTTCTGTAAAAAAACGTTGGTTACGGCAAGCTATATCGGAGGAATGCTCTGATGAACTTCTAACAGTTGCATCAGCTGCATCATCACCGCCAAATGGGTTTACAACGCCATTAAAAAAGAGACGCGTTGCCCGTCAATGTTCTGATTTGTCAACGCAAAATTTACCATCACCAGTATTAGTGAATTCATTTGAACAAAATAGTTCTTCAGGTGGAGTACAGTCATCAGAAGTAATACAAGATGAAAACAATGAAGTTTTTAATAATCCTACTGATATTAATAAATCACATTTGGGTGAAATAATGATAAGACAGGAACAAGATATTGAAGATATGAATGAGGATGAATCACATTATGATGTTCAAGCTAAACTGGAACAGCTCAAAGAAGAAAATGAAAATATTCTTCATTATGCGACTGATGAAATCACTTCTGTTGTTAAAAGTGAGCATGGAAATCAAGAGCCAGAGGTGTCAAGTAGCAGTGCATATGAAAATGTTCATATTATTCATGAAGAGTTTGAAATTAAAAAAGAGGAGAATCATAATAATGATATTGACGCTAAAATTGAAGAAGAAACAAATGAAGAAACTGCTATATCAGGTAATTTACTTAAAGATTATCTAGAACCATCGAAAACATCGGAAGATTTTAAAGACGAAATTGATAACAAACCATTATTACAATATGAAAATGTAAAACACGATGATGATAATTGGGGTATTAAAAAAGAAGCAGAAACTTTACCTTCTTCAATTGAAACACCGACAACAATAATACCAAAAGATGAAATAGAAGACATTCAACAAAAGCTGCATTCATTCCACAGTGAAAATCTGATGATTTTGCAATCCAGAAATAAGAAACGGTTATCCCGTGCAACAACTCCGACGTCTATTGATGAAAGTGCCCACATTAAAGACGTCTCCCCAACAGTAGTTGATCAAAATAATAAAGCAAGGAATTTAAGTTTTGATGATACTGAGATAAAACGTGATGATTCATTACCAGTGACACAGATTGAGGACTGTATGCCTGCTTATGATAAAAGTATATCCTATCCGAATCATATAAGCTCATCATCAATTAATTCAGCTGCAAATCCATTATTTAATCAAAATACTATGTTAAATACAGCACCGTTTTCTACTTATCTGTTGAATAACAACAATAATCGAAATGAAAATAGTCAAATCACACCACCAGCATCACAGTTATATCAACAAACAATGACACCGCCTAGCTTCTCTGCAATTCATCCGCAATTATCTAGTGGATCAGTTACTTCAACCAATAATTCATTATATCATTACTTAGAAAATCCAAATCGAACAACCAGTTACAATACATTGGGTTATATATCATCGTCCTCATCATCGTCAATATTAGATAGCACACCAACTGTACCACCACCACTTCGGCAACATTCGTTGTTCTCTGTTCACTCACCAATGCAGCCCCCTGTTCTATTAAATAGCAGTAACTATTTAACCAAATCTTATTCAACACTTGCTGAACCAACAACTACGGGTATTGCTGTTACAGCCATCAATTCGCCACCAAAAGCGATTCAACCGCCAAAAGTATTGACGCGAACACAAAGTGCTGATCCACGATTAAATCCACCATGTAC
Organism: Catotricha subobsoleta; assembly: GCA_011634745.2. Lineage (NCBI taxonomy): Eukaryota > Metazoa > Arthropoda > Insecta > Diptera > Cecidomyiidae > Catotricha > Catotricha subobsoleta. The sequence goes on from JAABKK020058771.1 coordinate 25,514, forward strand.
TGCTCCACCGCCAGCACCACCAAAACGTAAACTATCAATTAATGAATATCGAAAAAGAAAACAGTTGATCACTGGCGATGATAAGCAAAAATCAACAAATAAAAGCAAAACTGACAGTGACGCGGTTTTGTCAAAAGAGAGTAGTGACAAAATTAATAGTTCTGTTGATTCCTTACTAGACGATTTAAATAATGGTGTTTTATCAAAAGAAGCAAAAGACTCTGGTAAGCAATTCGCATTCATTAGTTTGTTTACAATTTAATTTTCTTATGGTTTATGTTTTCTTTTATTTCATTCTTAAACAGTATTTAGCCCGGCACCAACGCTACTTGAAATGCAACAAGAAAACTTGTCCCGACGGCTTAAATCTTACAAAAGTCTTCATGGACTAACATCAACAATTGGAACTGGTCGAATCAATACAACAGTTGATAAAGGTAAATTTTCAAATATATAATAGCGGATTTAGTTATTTGCCCTATTTTTGATATGAAAACACTCTAATAAAGATAAATGTCAAAAATCATAATCTAAGAGCATTGTATTAGGTACATTGCTTCACATAAAACTTTTATATTCTATTATAATATAACTTTACCTATTATAAAAACTATGAATTTATAAAAAAATGCTCAATTTTGCACGTGCGTAACAGCAACAATTTGGATTTGGTTTAACCATTACCATTGACACTTTCAATATCCATCCATCAAGATAATCTCTGAATGATTTTTTTAATATTTTTTTTAAAATAATTAATATGAAATTTTTCGCTGTCTCTAACTGCGAATTAGTTTTTTGAATAAATTGGAATGGGCAAAAAAGAAAACTTAGCGAATTTAATTAAAAAAGATACTATAAAATGGCATAAATTCATTATTAATTTTTCAATTAAATAATTGCTACTTTTTTGATTAAAGCTGCTGCAGAGGAATTAAATTCACTACGTAACCTTGAATCAACATCAAAATTATCAAGCAGTAACAGTAGTCTGACATCTCTACGTTCGTCACCATCATCAAAATCATCTATACACGATGATGTTGATGATGATATTGAAGAATATCAACAGAACAATAATGATTCAAATGTTTTTGCTACCAACTCAACCGTAGAGAATGAAAAATCAGTTTCAATTACCCTTCAACCAACGACATCTATAATTTCCACAACAACAACTACACTGACATCATCTTCTCAATTAGGCGAGGGCAGTGGTGGTAATATTTCGCCAAGTGAAAACACTTCACGTTAAGTTCGTCACGTGAAAACACTTCAATTTAATTTCATTACAATTCTTTTTAATACTTTAAAAACTACTTTATCAACATTAAATTCAAATATTAAAATTAACAAAACAAAAAAAAACTTAATTAAATAATTTTAATAAATGGCGGATTCTTGGTGGTATCAATTAACTGGTATATTATCAACTTGCTTAAAACTTATATGAAAAGTATAATATGAATCAGATTCCGCTTATAATTTAATGAATGCTGACAGTAATTAAAGCTTAATTTAAAAGCCCACCCCACTCCCCTCACACGGATTTTAAAAAAATAAATATATTTATAAGATTAAAAAATGTACACAAAAACAATTTAAAATATTAAACTCTGAAAAAAGAAGAAATTATAATTTCTTATGAATGACGTTTTTGAAAAATGTTAAGCTAAGAGTAAAGAAGTATAAAAAAACCATCCATCAAAAGAAATCCTTGAACTTTTTTTTCTGTACAAATGATGTAAATATTTTTGTATTTAGTACAAATGCATAAAAGTAAAATGAATCATGAATGAATGAATTTATATAAGCATGAAAATATATTAAAATAACATTGACATGAAATTTCATAATTAATTTTGTTTAAATAATTTTATTATTGTATAAACAAATCTTTTTTTTTACCTTTCGATTATTGAATTATTAGAAATTTTTTGAAAAGGGATTTATTAACAAAATAAAAATTAACTAATTAAATAACTAATGAGATGAATTTTATATAAAATAACTGTGAATTAAAAGAACATGAAATAAATACAAAATAATTAATAAGCATTATATATAATATTAGTGTAATCTTTTAAAGACAAACAAAAAACAAAAAAAAAATTGAATAAATAAAGAAACAAGAAACAATTTGATGATTCTACCATAAAATTAATGCAAATTGAAGTATGTAAGGTATGTATTGTACATTTTTGTTTATCTTTCTTTAAACTTTAACTTAATTTTACATCATTTTTTTTTCCTTTTTATAATTTAATATAAAATTAATACGGAAAATTTATAATTTTACATTAGATTTTACAATAAATAGTTTTGTTAAATAAATTAGACGATAAAATCATAGTTATGAACTTTTTTCAATTTTCCCAAACAGTTTATTTTTATTGAACAAGCAAACATTTTAACTCCAATCAAATCAAATAAAATAATTAACAAAAAACAAAAAAAAAACAATTTTATATTGTTTTTATCGTTATTTCATTATCGAAATTGAAAAGAAAACTATCCGCTTTGGTTTTCCGTTTGTCTTGTTCAATTCACTCAAAATAATAATTGTACCAGTAATTTTTACCCTTAAAATATTTTATTTTACTAAAAATATTCAAATTGATAAAAAAAAAATAATATATATATATATATAAAAAAATCAAATTGTTAACAATTACGTGTAAATAAAATGAACATAAATAAATTTCGTAGCTAAAATCTTACAAAAACAGTACCATTTAGAAGAGTATTTGTTTATTTCATATTTTGTAAACTATAATCAACTGTAATAATTTTATCTCTTTTCGAAAATGTTTAAAATGGCCTAAAATTAGAAATAGGCAAACTAAGTTTTAGTAATATTGTTAACAAATTGTGTAAATAAATAAATTCATATACAAAACACTTACTTTTAAAATAAATATATTTAAAAAAGAAAAAAAAAAAGAAAAACAAGAAAAACAAGAACCGCTATTGTGCGGCTACAATTAATTTTTCCAGTGAAACGATTAAGTTTACATATATATTTTTTTTTTAAATTAATACATTTATATTATTATTAATAATTCGATCAAAAATCTCAACATTTTTTCTTTCTTTTTTTCGTTAAATTATTAATTCATTATTTTTCCTTTATACATTAATATATATAACTATTTACTATCATATTTCTCATTTAAATTAAACATAAATTGTAAATATTATAATTATTAATTTATAACATTTTTATTTTTAATTATTATTAAATTTAAAAATAATTATTAAAATATATATAATATATATATATATATTTTTTTTATACATGCCAGGGAGCGCCGTCTAATAAATATTAAAATATTATACAATAATATACCTACTTATTACTTAATCACAAAGAAAATAAAAAAAAAAAACTATTTAAACAAAATGAAAAGAAAATATTTTCTTTTAAATTAATTTTTTTGTTAATATTTAATGAAAATAAGCTGAATATTCAGAAATAAAATACATAAACCACAAAAAAAAGAGAAAACAAATTAAAATCAAAAACCAAAAAGTAAGAAAAACTCTAAAAAAAAAATAGTATAAAATATAAAATCAAAGGAAACAAAAGATATCGTGACGGCGTGTCATAAACAGTTTTCACCTCGTTTTGCGCTAGGAAACCCACTTACAAAATAAATAAATGTGAATAGAAAATTTAAAAAAAGTTTATACAAACTATACAGAAAAATATAAAATAAAACAGATGTAAATGTGCTATTTAAATAAAGTAAATTTAATATATTTATAATTGAATGAAGTGAAAATTGATTGTAAATAGAAAGTTAATTCGTGTAAGCATAATTTGATTTATAATGTATAAATATTGAAATAAAAAAAAAAAAAATAAAAAACTAAATATAAAATAAAATTATTCTAGGTATAAATATTAATATTAAAAGTTATAATTAAATTAGAAATTAAAAACAGAAGAGAAAATCTATATTTTTATTTTTTAAGTAAAAGAATAATAATCTAATTATTAAAAAAATTTAGTACTAAAAATTACAAAAATAAAAATTGAGAAAATAATTTCAAGTGAATAAATTTAAAAAAAAAAGAAAAAAGAAAAATTAACAACAATTAAACGAATAACAAAAAACAACAAAATACAACAACAAAATATAAATATAAATATGAAAATATTTAAAATTTAAATATAATTAATAAATGATAAAGATAACAAAATATAAATTCTATTTGACATTTAATTTAATTATTGTAATTTAAACAAAATATAAATAAAATAAAAAAAAAAAAAAATGAATATATTATATTATTAATGAAATAAAATTAAAAACTTTACGATTAATTTTTATTAATTATTATTAAATTATAATTATTGAAACAAAAACCTTAAAAATTCAAGAAAAAAAAACCGATAAATGTTTGTAATTTTAGTGTTATATAAATTTATTCTATAAATTAACTATTGAATAAATCAATAAAAAAAAAATATAATTAAAAAATATTCTTTTGTTACCGCTGCAACAATTCTATATTTTCTGTGCTTCACAAATACTGCGCATTTTTTTAGGAAAAATTCAAAATGTTTTTAGGTTTTTCGATGAATTTAAAAAGCTTTCCGATTATATTTAATTGCTTTGAGATTTCAATATCGGTGAGTTATATTTTATATTAAACACCTGAGATTTACGGTAGACTGCTGTATGTAATCATCTCGAAATCATAATTCAATAATTATACACTATTCTACATCACTATCATTTGACGTTATCATCTATAAAACATAGCCTAAGAGTTCTTAGCCTAAGACACAAATTATTTCATATTATTTAATTGGGTACTATTTAAATCCACAGTAGAAAATTCGAAATGTACAGTAAAAATGAATGCGTTTAATGTGTTCTGTGTATTTTCACAAAGAGCAAATGATGAAAACAATTAAACGCATTCATTTTTACTATCCATTTCGAATGTTTGGTCGAATTGGTTGTCAGCAGAGGTGTGCACGCTTTGGATTTTTTTTAAAAAGGTCTCTGACTAACATTTCTAATGTAAGCATGAGCTGCGTTTCATCATATCTTGTAGTTATTGTACCATCTACAATAACTAAAAGGTATGATCTACTCACGGATGAGTTTTCGTTTTCTTCTGCGCACTGGAAGCGAACTGTCAGTCAGAGAGCTTTTTAAAAACATTATGTGCAAATATTTTAGAATTTTGTTCGAAGAATGAAAAAACTGCTTAAGGTACCATTCAATTTAGTAATATTACTAACACTTACTTTCATTAAACGCACTCAGTTTTTTTTTATAAAGAAGTAATATTCCTTATATTTTTAAGTGTGATTATTTTGGAACACTTAAGTGTTATTTTTGGGGTTATGAAATAAATATTATTATTGGGGAGTTACGGTGTTGTTATTAGAATCTTGTTTATCTCGTTTTTAATTTTTATTGGTATTAATCTATGAAACACTTAACTTTTATTTCACCGAATATGAATTATTGCTATTTCATTTATTTATTTAGAAGACAAAAACTGTTTAAGTGTTATTATTAAGATACTAAATTGAATGCACGAGAAAAATAAGTATCATTTGACATTTAAAATAAGTGGAAATAAGCATTAGTAATATTACTAAATTGAATGGGACCTAAGCCGACTTATAGGAAACCGACATCAAGGAATCCATTTTTAATACTCTCTAAGTTCCCAGGCATCCCGCTGAGGTCGCTGTGGTACAAAAAAAAATGATTTGTAAAATGTTGTAGGATATGGAATGATGTGGGGGGATGTGAAAAGATGTGGAGGGATGTAAGAAAAATTTAAAAATTACATACTTATAGCTTTTATAATTAAATTATGTATCTTTTATGTTAAATAAATAAATTTAAATAGCGCCTAAAGGAAAATAGATAAAATGAAACTTTTGCCAATGGATTGGTAGCTTGTTTACGTAAATTATAGAATAACAGCGCAAAAGCATAAGAATAATTTTGTATATAAACTTGCAAGGCGTGTATTATTATATAAATTGACTAAATGATAAATTATATTTAGCCAAATGATCTGAGTATGCGTCCAGAATAATACTGAAGTATCGAAAAGTAACGAATAAACGTATTTATCAAATGCCTTATATCGATGAATCTCTAGTTAACTTTGTTAACTTTAGAAGTGAGTATTCGTCAAGGCTGTTAGCAATACTTTTTTTAAATATCGCGATACCGATACTATGAAATCATAGTATCGTCGATACTATCGGTTACACTTTTCGATACTTTTTCCGATACTTAAAATTAAAAAAAATTGAGGAAAAGTAAGTAGCTAAAAATATGATTTTTTTTTTTAAATTGTATTTTTCATTTTTCGTAAAATCTTTACAAATAACATACTTTCTTAATATGTTTGTAGAGATTAAAGGCCTTTTCTAGCGCAAAAAAATTTGTGGAAAAACGCAAAATCTAGAAAAACAACCCGTATGAAAATAAAAACCGATTTTAGTATTAAAATAGTATTGGATTTCAATACTCTTCAATGCTATTTTCGACACTGGTTTTTTAATTTAGTATAAAGCAGTATTGAAACAGTATTGAATAGTATAGAATAGTATTCAATTTTAATACTACCAAATGCTAAGTAAATCATTCAAATTAGTATTGGATTTCAATACTCTTCAATGCTATTTTCGACACTGCTTTTTTCATTCAGTATTGAATTGAGTATAAGGAGTATTAAAACAGGATTGAATAGTATAGAATAGTATTCAATTTCTATACTTTTCTATAGCTTTATTTTCATTCGGAAAGCTGCTAATGGATTGGTAAACCGTAAACGACTTAATTTTTGTAAGGAAAAAAACACGTGATCAAAAAAAAAGGGGGAAATACCACCCAAAAAGCCAAAAAAAAAATTGGATCTCAACCTCAAGACAAAAAATATTAAATAACTTCAGTATAAATATTTTCATTAAAAACAAATTCTACGTCCTTGGAGATCCAGAAAAAAAGTGATAAAATAAAAAATTAAACCAATACTGGTCTTTTTTTCAAAATTTTTAATTTTTTTAAAAATAAAGTAAAAACCTATGGGTCTTCCCTTACAAATATTTACTTAAAAGTATCGCTAACAAAACAGTGCTATCGATACCGATACCACAAAAAGTAACGATCAATAGTATCGGTATCGATTTCGATACCGATAGTCACAGGCTTGGTATTCGTACAAGTTTTGTAAATTTCTAAAAAATATTTGACTTCAGTAGAATTAATAAAATCATCCTCAGTTGTGGAACAACAAAATGATAAGTAAATGGATTAAAAGCTGTGATATTAAAATAAATTAAATTAAATTAAAAAAAAAATTAAAAAAGGAAAAAAAAAATAATCTAGGAATTAAGGGACCTTAATATTAAACTAAACTAATTCTAGACTAAAAATTCATAAACTTGTAATTTTAAATTTATAAAAAAAAAATTAAATGTTAATTATTAAATTATTTATATCTTCAGTTAATTGGGCCACACAGTTCTAAAGCTATGGCCAACAAATGTATGTTACAATAAATAAAAAAGTACAAAGATAAAGATAAAAAAAATTAGATAAAAAGAAGATACAAAAACAATAGTGCTGGAAATTGAAAAAAGAACTTTGTAAATTTAGTAATAAATGTTAATTCTGGAAAAGAAAAGAAAAACATTGTAACATTGTACTTAACATTTGTGAAGATATTTATTTTTTTTTCAACATTTATTTGGTTTTGACGTTTTTTTTGCAGAAACTTATTAGAAGACATCGTTCATTTAAATTTGCTTAGGGATGAATGAGAAAATTTAAACCACTTTTTATTTAACTGGAAAGATAGCTCAAATTAAAGGTAAATTCATAGTGACCTCAACAGAAATGACGGTTTTGATACATATTGGTTCAATCCCGTTGTGTCTATATTTACAACGCCTAATAATGGTTGAAGCGTTTTGTGACGTTTTCTTACAATAATAGATTTTGTTTTCCTTCCGACATCCATAGCTGATAATAAAAGACCTCTTTGAGCGATATACAAATTATCTCGTTTGAACTATAGTTTCAATTCAATCAATTTCGATAATTAAAACAATAATTTTTCAAGCGTGTTAGGATAAATGATCAAAAATAAATAAAAACGAGAGACTTTTTGAATTATAATCACATTTATTTCTTTAATATTATACACAAATTTTATTATTATTACTTTTTTTTATTTAATAATAGACATATTTTTTTTTTTGTTTATATAATCTTTTCGCTACTGGTCACTACCATATCTTAGGAAAATATATAAAAGAATGGTACTTTTCTGAATTCAAGCTCTTCATACAAAACTTACAGTTATAATTCGAATATATTCCAAAAATATGATTGAGACTTCATCTGACGAAATAGATTTAAAAAAAAAAAAATGATTTATTGACTAATTTTATCTGTAGACTGGGTCTTTTGGTACTTAATTATTTATAAATAATTTTTACATATTTTTTTCTTAAATTATTGCAAGAAAAATTAATTTTCTATTTTAATTATTATCGTACTATGAATGGAATTATTAAAATATTATGAGATATAAACATTTGTTAAAACTTTATGAAAAATACGATTTGATTTGGAGCTTGGACAGATTTATATCAATAATAAACAAATTTGAATAACCATCAAAGACAATAATGTAAAGTTGCGTGTGTGTTGGGCCGATGAGAGCAAGTAAATACGAGGAGTTTGCTACTCTTTGAATACAAGACAGAAGCACTCTCAAATCTGTATAATATATAAGGAATAAACATATGGATTTTGTTTTTGTTTTGAATTGTACGAATTAAGACAATACTTTTCAAAATAATGTGAATGTTTTCGGTAAAATCAATTTAAGGCGTGCTTTTATCTAAGTTAATCAATGAAGTGTTCATAATGAGAGTTTAGAATCTGTACAAGATTTTCATTTTATATCAACCGATGATATTAATGATTTGATATTGCAAATGACAAGAGCTTAGTGGAATCTTAAACAAATGTAAAATTGATGAGTTTTGAAATGATTAGCTAAGTAATATAACAATAAAAAATTAAGCACAGATCACTTTTTTTAATTAACTGCATTTTTTTTCACATCAGTAGGGAAATAATTACAATCTTATTCAAAATAATATTATATTGAAAAAATATGATTTAATGAAAAAAAAAAAACATTTACAATATTTTGTGGATTCTTTGATATAGTAAGCATCAACGAGTGTAACCCATAATTAAACCTACAGTTTCATACCTCGGGTATCATGAAACCCTACCGTGTAGTAGGGTTTCGAATTTAACACTCGAGTTTCGTTTTATCAAAAATATTTGCTACAAATTGGTTCCAATCATTTTTAATTCAACATGTTCACAGCAATATTTTATTAAATATTGATAAATATTCAATTTTTCTGTCATCTAAACAATATTTAATTATTATTATTTTGTGTAAAATATTTTGAGAAAAAAAATAATAAAATTATAATTTAATTAATCATTTATATTTTATATTTACATAAAAGTATATTTTTGAGAACAAATTGCCTGTCGTTTTGATGCGAAAACGATTTTCGAATGATTAGTTAAAAGGAGTTTATTGATGAAATATGATATTGAAACCCTTGTCAATGCTTAGCACATTTTCTGAAACCCTTAATCGAGTGTTTAACATACTCGAAGGTTTTGTAACCCGAGATTCGTGGGTTATACGAGTTGATGCTTACCGCCGGTAATGTTTTAATATTCAACATAAAATTATTAAATTAAATTGAAATATATTTTTATTAATTTTAGGAAGCATTAAATAATGAAATTACTTCTAAAAAAAAATCGATCTGGGCCCTGTTTAATAAAACTTTCAATTTTTTACAATTCTTTTGTACAAGTCCAAATATATCCTTAACGGTTTAAT